>JAVRFV010000308.1:0-12500 GCA_032716605.1 Paralithodes platypus
AACTTTACCCCTTACTGTGCAACTTCCCTGTTTCCCCCTCACCAAACTTTAACCCTTACTGTGCAAACTTCCCTGTGCCCCTTAACTGTGCAACTTCCCTGTTTCCCCTCCACACTTTACCCCTTACCAAACTTTACCCCTTACTGTGCAACTTCCCTGTTTCCCCCTCACCAAACTTTACCCCTTACTGTGCAACTTCCCTGTTTCCCCCTCACCAAACTTTACCCTTTACTGTGCAACTTCCCTGTTTCCCCTCCACACTTTACCCCTTACCAAACTTTACCCCTTACTGTGCAACTTCCCTGTTTCCCCCTCACCAAACTTTTCCCCTTACTGTGCAACTTCCCTGTTTCCCCCTCACCAAACTTTACCCCTTACTGTGCAACTTCCCTGTTTCCCCCTCACCAAACTTTACCCCTTACTGTGCAACTTCCCTGTTTCCCCCTCACCAAACTTTACCCCTTACTGTGCAACTTCCCTGTTTCCCCCTCACCAAACTTTACCCCTTACTGTGCAACTTCCCTGTTTCCCCTCCACACTTTACCCCTTACTGTGCAACTTCCCTGTTTCCCCTCCACCTCCCCTATCACTATTAATCTTACCCTAGTCGTGTTCAATACCAGCCACCTACCACACTTCAATTATTTATATATCCAATTTCTACCAGGCCGCAGACTGTTCACTCCTATTTCCCAGTAAACATATGAGTTATCGCATAATAACCAGGATATTCCACTCTCACAACCGTTCAATCATTATAGTATTTCTCACACTAACTATATACCAAAGGACAAACACATATTCAACTCCGCTAGCAGTCAATCATGTGTCCTAAATTACCTATCTACTCTATATATCACCACACTGAACCAACACACGTTTAACTCTGCCATCATTCATTCGCGCCTCCTAATCTACCTCTCTGTATTACCACTGAAGAGCCACATATTCAACTCCGCTATCAGTCGACGATGTATCTTCAGGGGGAGGTAGTCGCTTTTTCTGGCCCCCTTCTCCTTCATGTTTAGCATAATAGTTTTTAAATTTTAAGCCGTTCGTTCCATTAGTTTGGCGATTTTAACACCTTTCCCCCAATTTCGTTGTCAATTTTAAGACCTCTCGTGCCATTTAGGTGTCGATTTTTTCCTGGCGAGTGATAGCGAGCCTGACATTTGAATCGGCCTTCGGCCGGGATATTTTTCTACCGAAAAATGTACAAATTTATCTTGAAAGGGGGTCTAGGGGGTGTTTTTCTAAGGTTGATGGAGGTCTAGCGGGGAAACTAAGAAACAAAGGAATAAATGAATTAGTAGACCAAAGAAAACGGCCCATCTCCCCTTAACTTACCTAATATATCACCGCAAGGAACAAACACAAACACAACTCTGCTAGCATTCATACGTGCCGTCTAATCTACCTCTACCTTACCCCAGAACATATGGACCTTTTCATTACGCTTCCATCTATCATACCCCTTCATCGTTCTCTTATAACCCGAGGCCGTTTATCGCTCCACCGTCTTTTTCATCATAACTTATAAATTCCACCGCACCTTGTAATCTCTCTACCTTCTTCTTCTTCTTCTTCTTCTTCTTCTTTTTCTATTATCACAACTCACAGACCCCACGCCATCCATCAAGCAGACACGGCCACCCTCCGCACTTGACGTTCCTCTCTGAGTGGGAAGGGGGCTGGATAGAAGCAGGAGTAAAGGGCAAAGTACATTACGAATGTACAAATGTACAAATTTATCTTGAAAGTGGGTCTTGGGCGGGTGTTTTTTAAGCTTGCTTAACAATGACATTCAATTGGGGAGATTGTAGACACCGATCGAGCAAGGCAATACCCAGGGGAGGCCTCATAGAAATGTGATAGGGAGTTGCTGGAACTCTTGTTACATTTGTCTGGCTTCCCTCACTGTATATATTTGTGTCTAACCTACAAAGAGAGTAATCCAGCTAGCTTTAAAACACATTTCCTTCTCCTATTCATTTCACTAAACTAAACAAGAACACCACACTTCTTTTCAATACACACACAAATTACACACACATAAAATGATAAAATCATAATTAATGAGTAAATATGTAAAACATATAATAACGACAAACACTATTTTTTTAGGGAGACACTTGTTACAGGCAAATGTGCCCTTTGTTTCCTTCATACACATAGAAACAAAAAATCAGCAAGTAGAAACTGTAACAATTTTAACATTGTATTGAAAGAATGGAAAGAATGTTCGATTGTCCGCAATGGCTCATGTCTAATCACCAATCAACTAACGGGACATGGGCCGTTTTTCTGGTCCCCCTTCTTCTTCATGTTTAGCCCCATTAGTTTTCAGATTTTATGACGTTCGGTCCATTAGTTTGGCGATTTTAATACTTTTCGACCCATTTTGTTGTAAATTTTAAGACTTTTCGTGCCATTTAGGTGTCGATTTTTTCCTGGCGAGCGATAGCGAGCCTGTAATTTTGAGAGTAACTGGCCTTTTTCTAAGCTTGATGGAGGTCTAGCGAGGAAAATATATAATACATTAATACATGAATTAATAGACCAAAAAACCGGCCATTGTCCCCTTAAATGTCACAAATATTTGAGGACATACTATTATGGTCCCCGTGAAGGCACCAATTTAATTGATTGTACCACAACTCTGAACTCAGCTACAAACACTACTCTCTTTTCATACTTCACAATCCTTACCGCATCTTGCCAATTTATCTTAAGGGGGTGGTGCTTGTTTTTTGGTTTATATATATATATATATATATTCATTAATTTATTTTTGGGTTTGCTCGATAGACCTACATCAAGCTTTAAAACAAAACTTAGACCCCCCTTCAAGATAAATTTATTTATTTTTCGGTAAAATGATGTCTCGGACGAAGGCCGATTCCTCTTAAAATTACAGACTCGCTATTGCTCGCCAGAAAAAATCAACACCTAAATGACACTAAATGTCTTATTATTGACAAAGAAATTAAGTGAAAGGTCTTAGAATCGCCAAACAAATAGGGCGAACGTCTTATACTCTCAAACCAATATGGCTAAGCATGAGGGAGAAGGGGGTATAGAAAAACGACTCATCTCCCCTTAAAATCAACACAACTATCGGCCATTGTATTGTACATTTGCACTCAAAGTACATGGTAGCACATTTTTTTAAAGGGAGCCCACCTCGCTTGTTTTCTCTTTCTCTCCCTCTCTCTTTGGCTTGTAACCATTCGGCCCCATTCGGCCTACTGTTTTAAGACGTTTACCCCCATCCAGGTGTCAATATTTTCCTGGCGAGTGATAGCAAGCCAGCATATATATATTTTTGTTTTGACAGCAAGCTAAATTTGTACATTTTTCGATAGAATAATGTCTCCGGAAGCCGAATTTCTCCATACAATGCTGGGTCGCTATAGCTCGCCAGGAAGAAATCGACACCTGGATGGGGATAAACGTGTTAAATTAGTTGGCTGAATAGGGCCGAATGGATAAAAGCCAGAGAAAGAGAGAAAAGGAGAGAAAGATACAAAAAAAGCCGGTGACCCCCCGTAACAGTTCAGACAGGGAGACCTACGGTACCGGTAATGAAATTTGTTGATCTGCAAGACCAAGCCAGGTTGCATATCTTAATGCAATTAGTTGGATATTGAACATCAAAAACTTGACCGCAACCCTACCTCACATTAACGGTGTGTTGAAATGGATAGAAAATTGGCTCAGCAACAGAAAGCAAAGGGTAGTCATAAACGGTAAGGCATCTAAATGGACCAATGTAAGTAGCGGGGTACCCCAGGGATCGGTACTAGGACCAATTCTCTTTCTAATTTACATCAACGACATAGATGAGGGTCTCACCTGCACAATCTCAAAATTTGCTGACGATACAAAAATTGCAAATAGCGTACTCTCAAAAGAACAAGTTGACGATATGCAACACAATCTAGATAAATTGTCATGTTGGGCCCAAATTTGGCAAATGAGTTTCAATGCGGATAAATGTAAAGTACTACATGTCGGATACCTAAATGAGAAAGCAAACTATTCGATGAATGGCACTCAGCTTAAGAATGTAAACAGAGAAACTGATCTGGGAGTAACAATATCGAGTAACCTAAAACCGAGTCAACAATGTTCAGAAGTTGTTAAGAAGGCAAACAAAATAATTGGCTTTATAGGCAGTCATTTGAGCATAAATCCAAAGAAGTTATCCTAACCCTTTACAATTCCTTAGTCCGCCCTCTTCTGGAATACTGCGTTCAATCCTGGTGCCCTTATTTCCAAAAAGATATAAACAAGCTAGAACGAGTTCAACGTAGAGTTACCAAAATGATACCTAGCCTAAAGAACAAACCATACGAAGAGCGTCTTAGAGAATTAAATCTATTTCCTTTAACCCAGCGCAGATTAAGAGGCGACTTAATTCAAGTGTTCAAAATCATCAAAGGCATCGACAATATGAACTGTAGTAAGTACTTCACTATCGACCAATCTATTACACGCGGGGAAACGGTTGCAAAATTATTGGTAAATCTTTTAACTCGCACGAATCTAAGAATTTCTTCTTCAATCGAGTTGTCAACTTGTGGAATGGGCTTCCCCGAGACGTTATAGACTGCAGCACCGTTGATTCATTTAAATTCCGCCTAGACAAATATCTCGCATCAAACCCGCGACTGACTGCGTTTGTAAATGAATAACTTTATCCTCCCCTCAGTTACTAACCCATATGTACCCTACTAACTTCCTAGTCCTGCCACGTTAGTGGCAGGGCAGTAGTTCCCTTTCCAATGTTCCCTTACCCACTCTAAACCACTGTTTGGACACTTGATCCTCAGTGTTTTGGAGGACAAGCAACCTAGAAGGGTCACTAGATCTGTTGTTGCTTGATTTCCTTTGTACTCCTTTGTACATCCCTCATTTTATTCCTCAAAATTATTTGTAGCTTCTGAAATTTAACTCGAAACGTCACCATACATAGAGACCCATTACACTACCTTACAATGAGCACACCTCACAGAAATAATTTTACTTTTTTGTTTTCAAAGATTACACCACTTTTTAAATGTACCGCAAATCTCCAATTCTACCTCGCTCCCTTCATACCTCCTTGTCAGTACACCTCACAAATCGCTCACCTCACAACCCACTCCCGATTCACAGCCATCACCTTTTCCTACAACACGTAAATCCACAAACCATTCCCAATATTGTTACATTTGACCACACAATTTTTAGTGTACTGAATATAATGGTTTACCGGTTGTAATGGTCTACTGGATGAGTTGTCCAGCCATCGTCAAGTCCATAACCAACTTCCCAACCCCGCTACCGCCTCGACATCTAGCAGACAGCATCACAAAGGGGAGTCAAAACACGGGGACTGTGCTGAAGGCTTAATGGGAGACAGAGGATTTTTCTCGACCCCCTTCTCCCTCATGTTTCCCCATTAGTTTTGAGATTTTAAGGCGTTCCGACCATGAGTTTGGCTATTTTACCAATTTCGTCCCATTTCCTTGTCAATTTTAAGATCTTTTGTGCCATTTAGGCGTCGATTTTTTCCTGGCGAGCGATAGCGAGACTGTATTTTTAAGAAGACCCGGCCTTCGGCCGGGAAATTTTTCTATCGAAAAATGTACAAATTTATCGGTCTAGGGAGTGTTTTTTAAGCTTGATGGAGGGCTAGCGAGGACACTATATAAATATATGAATGAATACAAAAATAGACTAAAAACTAACCACTGCCCCCCCTTAATGTCTGAAGTTACCCCAGCGACTGCATACAACAACAACAACAACAACAACAACAACTATAAGTGACGACCCGGAACTGTCAATAGGGAAAGTTATGCCATTTATACTTCCCAAGCACCGCCATGTTGGATTTCTAAGCGAATACAGTAACATGTTTACTTGCATAATATAACAACTAACTTTTTTTTTTTTTTTTTTTTTTTCTATGTGATTGAGGGAGGCAAAAGGCATAACTGCCTATAGCGAGTGCCTCCCCCATAGTTGAAAGAGTGACAGGGCCAAAATCAAGGGACGTTCGAGCCAAAATGCCTGGACACACGGAGTTTGAAGCAATTTAAGTCATAGGAAGAGGGAAAGACTGATTCTGGGAGAGAGTTCCAGAGCTCAGCTGATGAGTAGAAGAAAGTTTGAGAGTAACGTTTCACTCTTGGGTTGGAGAGTTGCACAGAGTAGGGGTGGGATTGAGTTGCAAGACGGGTACCACGTGCCCTACGTAAAGGAGTAACAATACGTAACAATACTGTCACACATATGAACAGTATTGAATTAGAATAGATTTTTAGAAAACTCGGTTAATTTGGTACTCAATATAGAACTCATGAATGTTTACCATTTACGTGTTCAAAAAGCCTGAAAACGGTGTAAATTGTTGTACTAAACGACAATTACACACTTATTATCTGCACCAATATTTTATATTTCTTTATTATTTATGTACCGGGTATTTATATATTTTGTTCAATATTGTAGACACACATTATGCAGTATGTCTTTGTCAACCTTCCTAGGTTATATATTTACTTCCCCATAAATTATATTCAGAATTGGTGCTCAGGCTTCAAAGTCCGCGAAAAAATAAATACAAATAATTCATATAATATATACACCTCAAGAAGCTCCAATCCCCCCTCCCCCCTTATGTTTACATTGTGTATCTGGTTACTTGTGTTGACAATTATACTTTCGCATATTATTTGACACGAATCGACCGAAGACTCCACTGGCAAATATCTGTAACAGTCACTTTAGAGCTACATAAGTTGACGGATGGGAAGCTTATATATGACGTGGGGCAAACGAACTTCTAGAACCAACTTTACCATTAGGGTGGAAGTTCATGCAACACTTCAACTTCAAACTTTAAGGGGACAGTGGCTATTTTGGGGGGGTTTATATGTTCATATATTTGTTAGTTTCCTCCCTAGACCTCCATCAAACATAAACAAAAAACATCCATTAGATCCCCTTTCGAGATTAATTTGTACATTTTTCGGTAGAAAAATGTCACACCCGAAGGCCGGTTCCTCCACAATTACAGGCTCGCTATCGCTCGCCAGGAAAAAATCGACACCTGAAGGGTACGGAAGGTCTTAATATTGACAACGAAATTGTGCGAAAGGACTTAAAATCGACAAACTAATGGGTCAAAAGTCTTAAAATCTCAAAACTAATGAGGATAAGCATGAGGAAGAAAGGGGCCCCTACCAGCAAACCGGCCCATCTCCCCTAACTGCATATACTGTATAGTTGTCGCATGGACTGTATAATATTCATCTTAGCACACAACCTCTATTAATTCATATAGTTTAGGAAGAATATGATGGATTATATGCCAAGCTACTAAGAAGGTTAACCCCTACAATACCGGTGACGACATTTCCATTACATTCTGGTAACTATTTGACGATTTTATGCAGCTTTGTAATTTAAAGACTACAGACAATCTCAATTAATCCATTTAGCAACCATATATCTTTCCTGAAAATCGCCTAAATGTCGCTGAAATCCAATATAATAGACGTCACCGGTACTGTACGGGTTAACTAACTATTGAACTTGTAGGCACTAGAGGGGAAAGTTCTCCAGATCATTTTACGTTTTCTATTTACTTGTTTGTTTCATTCTATTTCAATTGACTTACTATAATTATGTTTTCATTTATCTTTTGTTTTTATCTTATTGTTTATTTACTTAGTTATATATATATATATATATATATATATATATATATATATATATATATATATATATATATATATATATATATTTATTTATTTGTTAGGGGGGGGGACTTTGAACCGTGGGCACCAAAAACTAATCGTAATGGACTGTCAAGTTTGGGCTTAACCCTTTCAGTACCGGTGTCTTCCATTTATCTTTATTTTGGCTACTATTAGCCGATTATAATCAGTTTAAGAAAGGCCTCCAGCAATGAATAGCCTTCGAACAATCTCACGTAACCCATTTTACTACCACAGATTATTCTTACACTGCACAAACTCGTGTAAATATAGCTAGAATAACATTTCAATAGACGTCGCCGGTATAGAAAGGGTTACTGCCGAGCCAACTGAGCACCTATGTAATCTTGAGAACTGGTAACAAATATGAATCTACTCCTCAAAAATTACCTATCGGGAAAAAAAAAATAATATGAAATACCTAGGATTTAAAAAGAGGGGGGGGGGACCCTTGCTCGCTTTACCTCTGACAAGCTTACAAAAAACAAATGCAAGAAAATCTTAGAGATGAATTTGTATTTTTGTTTTTTTCGGTAGAACAATGTTCCCGCCAAAGGCTGGTTTGGCTTAAATTACAGGCTGCTATCGCTTGCCAGAAAAACAATCGAAACCTAAATGACACGAACAATCAGAATATTGACAAAGAAATGGGGCGAAAGGTCTTAAAATCGCCAAACTAATGGGGCAAATGTCTTAAAATCTCAAAAACTAATGGTGCTAAACATAAGGGAGAAGGGGTAATAAAAATTCCCCTTAACCATCTGATACGGAAAGGTTTATCCTCGTGGTTTGCGAGTTATTTTATTATTTTAATATATATATTTTTTTATTAAGGATTATACTTAGTTGAACGAGACTATTAGGAAAGGAAAGTCACGAAACAGCACAACGTAAACTAGCCTTTGGCAAGCAGGTCAGGTCAGGCCTTTAGTAACAAAGGCACCTCGTATCTACTTTTCGAAGTGTTGAGAGGAAAAAAGGGTGTTGGAGAGAGAGAAAACTGTTGGAGTGGCTTTGTTACGTACGTTAAAACAAAGCATGAGTTCTCTGAGAGACAGCAACGGTGAAATCATAAACTGTATAGAACAAATATTGACACCTCACAAAAGAGTCGAGAAGAAAGATCTCAGCAACTACCATCCCATTAGTTTATTTAGGAACACCCCGTTCTTAACATTAATCATCCATTACAAACCCCAATGTACTTGGATAAACTAATGAAAGCAGTTATGTACACATGTAAGTAAAATATTATTATCAGTTATTTACAAGTTGTTCTTTATAATCCTCACAAATGGGTTAAATGAAAGGCCAGCCAGCCATTCTCCCCACAAACGACTTCCGAAGTCTCTCTCAGTCTCAGTCTCTCTCTCTCTCTCTCCCAAAAAAAGAATCGTTTGACAAATTGCGGGGCGTTCTGATGCCATTGGGAGCCACTCGGCCCAGCAAATAGCTCAGGGCAGGTAGATTATGGAGTGTGAGGGAGCAAGAACCACGGAATGACGAGCCGGGCGAGGACACTCAAAAGGAAATGTTCTGTGGCTTCCAGTTTCAGCAGTAAATAGATCTGGGTGAGCTTCAGCACTATTAGTTAAGGGAAGATTTGTTTATGTTTATTTGGTTTGAATTATATCTATATCTATATACAGGTATATACATATATATATTTTTTGTCTATGTGATTGAGGGAGCCAAAAGGCATAACTGCCTGTAGCGAGTGCCTCCCCCATAGTTGAAAGAGTGACAGGGCCAAAATCAAGGGAAGTTCTAGCCAAAATGCCTGGATACACGGAGTTTGAAGCAAGTTAAGTCATAGGAAGAGGGAAAGACTGATTCTGGGAGAGAGTTCCAGAGCTCAGCTGTTGAGTAGAAGAAAGTTTGAGAGTAACGTTTCACTCTTGGGTTGGAGAGTTGCACAGAGTAGGGGTGGGATTGAGTTGCAAGACGGGTACCACGTGCCCTACGTAAAGGAGGTGGTATACACTGGGAAAGCTCTGAGGAACACTGATTATTATAGTAGCGATAGAATAGCGAGAGAGATGCAACATTGCGGCGGAGAGAGAGAGTTGGTGAGTGGACGGGAGTTAATGATACGAAAGGCCTTCCTTTCAACTTTGTCTAGGAGAGCGGTGTGAGAGGAACCTCCCCACACATGTGAACAATACTCAATACAAGGACGCACTAATATATGCCTCTGTACAGAGCAAGAAGCTGTGCAGGGGAAAAGAACCCCCTAAGGCGGTTGAGCACACCCAGCTTCTGGGAGGCTGCCTTAGCAAGACTGGTAATATGGTCCTTCCAACTGAGAGCAGAAGAAAAAGAGACACCAAGAATATTGAGAGAAGATGAAGGATTGATTTTTGTATTGTTGAAGAATAAGGGATAGTCCGCTGGGAGTTCCTTGCGGGTAGATAGATGGATATATATATATATATATATATATATATATATATATATATATATATATATATATATATACTGTATATGTATATATTTTTCGAGATAAATTTGTGCAATTATCGGTAGAAAAATGCCCTGACCGAAAGCCGATTCCTCCTAAATTGCAGGCTGGCTTTCGCTCGCCCAGAAAATATCGACACCTAAATGGCACGAAAGGTCTTAATATTGACAAAGACATGTGGTGAAAGGTCTTATAATCGCCAATGTAATGTGGCGAACGTCTTGAAATCTCAAAATGAATGGGGCTAAACAAGAGGGAGAAGGGGGTCCCGAATACAACCCCTCCCTAAGTGTGCATAGTCAATCTAGCTCATGGGTCTATAGTCGGTTCATTCTAGGTTGGGCAGAAATCCTAACTTTTAACCTCTGTAACTCACAAAGGGCTGGAGCAAATGAGCTGTCAATGTCCCCACCTATTCCCTAGCCAAGTCTTCCTATTTAGTAGAAGAATTAGCTCGATTACTCTAGCCCTTTTTTAAGTTACAGAGGTTAGAGGTTACAATGTCTGCCTAACCTAGAATGAACAGACTATAGATGAATGAAACTAATGGGAATGGTCGAATGTGGCTGATCTAGTTCTCTAAGGTATCTATAACCCTTTTTGAACTGGGAACGTCTCTTGTAATGTGTTGTAGCTATATTATGGTGTTTTGGGTGGCTTAGGAAGGATCTATGGTAGTCAAAGGGTTCATTGAGATAGTGTGTTGTCTTATAATTGCTCGAGATCCTTCTTATGCTGACTAAAACTCATCTAACGGTAGCCCGAACACATGAATAAGATGTTCCCCGTACTGAAATGGTTAATCGAAAAGGATCTGTTTACCCCTTGAGGATTATGTCGTGTTTTGACATTATATTCTGGCCATCACTAGACGAATTTCTACAGCTTAGGAAAGATGTGTGGGAATGCATAGGGGAAAGGCACAATTACCCCTCTGACTTCCACATACCCTTCCTAAACTGAATACAATCGTCCAATAATAGCCAGAAAACAGACAAGCAGGTGAGTTGCAAGGCCGAGCAAGTTAAACCAATACAGTACCTGTGACATCATTGTCTTTATATTCTGGCAATTAGGAGACGATTTCATTCAGTTTAAGGGGAGATTTCCACTTGAGGGATTTTTTTTACTGAACTCTTTTCTCATTCAGGTTTAGCCCCATTGCTTTTGAGATTTTAAGATGTTCGCCCCATTAGTTTGGCGATTTTAGGAACTTTCGCCCCATTTCTGTCAATTTTAAGATCTTTCGTGTCATTTAGGGGTCAATTTTTTCCTGGCGAGCGATAGCGAGCCTGTAATGTAAGAGGAACCGGCCTTCGGCCGGGACATTTTTCTACCGAAAAATGTACAAATTTAGCTTGAAAGAGGGTCTAGAGGGTGTAATTTTAAGCTTGATGGAAGTCTAGGGAATCAACTAAAAACCTCCCCTTAAAGAAGGACTCCAGAAAATTAACAAGCTTCGAACGATCTCGCTTAAGCCTTTTTACTACTACACATCACATTAAAATGCACACAATCGTCTAACCGTAGCTAGAATAATATATAAAAAGACGTCACCGGTACAGAAAGGGTTAAAGCTAGCAGTAGGTGGGGTATGAAGGACGATAAATTACGAGAGGGAGGCGAAAAGGATGAAAATTACGAGAGACGAAGGAAAACTAAAGGAAAGATATGGTCAGTTTCTCCGTTTAAGGGGAGACTGGCCGCTTGTTTGGTCTATTAATTCATTTATTCATATATATTTGTTAGTTTCCTCCCTAGACCTCCATCAAGCTTAGATAACACCCCCTAGACCCCCCTTCAAGATAAATGTGTAAATATTTTGGTAGAAAAATGTCTCAGACGAAGGCCGGTTCCTCTTAAAATTGCAGGCTAGCTTTCGCTCGCCAGGAAAAAATCGACACCTAAATGGCACAAAAGGTCTTAACATTGACAACGAAATGGGGAAAAAGGTGTTAAAATCGCCAAACTAATGGGCCGAACGTCTTATAATTTCAAAACTAGTGGGGCTAACATTAGGGAGAAGAAGGTCCAGAAAAACGGTCTGCCTCCCCTTAACTCCTTCAGACATATATGACGCAGAGGTTGCCAGATTAGCAATAAGAAATAGAGTTCTCTCACTCTTATAAATACCTTTCCAAAATTAGTTTTCTGCCCACATCTAACTCAAAGACAACTGCAGAGGTTGAAGTAACTAAAATAAAGGTTTGTAAAAAACCCTGATGGTAATAAAGGCTTTAAAGTATCCCTAATAGGCTCAAAATTGC
>JAVRFV010000308.1:17500-82292 GCA_032716605.1 Paralithodes platypus
TACTGCATTTAATTATATGCATATGATTTATTCATATGTTCACTGACATCATCATTATTGCATTTTATAAGGTTTTCAGAAATTAATATTTCCATTTTTTTCTTTCACAGGTACGAAGTGAATGAGGGAAAGGAGTAAATACGAGTACAAAGGAAATCAAGCAACAACATGAGGACAGTGAGAGGCATGCCTAAGATTGAAAGGTAAATCACTATCAAAATACCACTTCACTATATTTACTATTCTTATACGCTTATTGATGGTATAATGGAGTCATTCATCACAGTCTGGTTTATAGTCTCTCACACTCTCACTCTCTCTCTTTCGTTCTCTTCCCAGTATGCAGATGTGTCTTTGAAAATCCTACTTTCAAATAATTAATACACCATGAAATAATATTGCATCAAGACGATTTGCAAGCCTGTGTATAATCCTGTCCTCTAATAGACCCCCCCCCCCCTCTCTCTCTCTCTCTCTCTCCGGTCTTCTTTTGTACCCCTCTTTTTTCAACCTCTCTCACTCTCTCCCTAAGTGACCTCTCTCTCTCTCTCTCTCTCTCTCTCTCTCTCTCTCTCTCTCTCTCTCTCTCTCTCTCTCTCTCATGACCCCGGCTGTCCACGGTCAATATAGCAAGCCCTTTATCTGCAGTGGCGGCCGGGCGCCCTGCTGCAACCCAAAATGAGTTACATCGAGTTACATAGATACACAGACTACACAGACCTTGCAGTCCCTACTAGGTAGTCCGGACTTAATGCTAAAATATAATTTGCTACAAAGTGGAAGACAAGGATAGCAAAGCAGAAGGCTCTCTCCCCACCCATCTCTCCCTCCGACCGTTGGTCGGCATGAAATTCCAAGCAGAATGAGAAAAACTTCTACTGGGAAATTTATAGTAAAAAACGAAGTTGATAAATATTATATACTACTGATGCTTAACCTATTTTAACCTATATTATTCCCACCTCCTCAAAATGAATGTCTAGACTTCTTTCGAATGTGTCAATTGTCTTACATTGTACCACTTTCTCTGGCAATTTGTTCCACTCGATGACCACACTGTAGGTGAAGAAGTGCTTTGTGACATCGAGATTCGCCCACCTGGGTTTTAATTTCATTCCATTTCCCCAGTTAATGAACTATTATCTATTTAGAAAAGTGAATCTACATCAATGTTGTCAAGAGAGAGAGAGAGAGTGTGTGTGTGTGTGTGTGTGTGTGTGTGTGTGTGTGTGTGTGTGTGTGTGTGTGTGTGTGTGTGTGTGTGTGTGTGTGTGTGTGTGTGTGTGTGTGTGTAAGAGTGAGAGACGCACCACCCAATACAACTTCTCAATTGCATCATTTATTATCGATGTTGCAGACCTTTTACTCTCTCAACTTCAGATACCACTGTTGTTCATATCTGACCCATATATTTGGGAGTGTGGGTCAGGGAACATTATTTGTGCCAACGCTATTATCACCACCCGCGCCGCTAGGGGTGTGTGATGTAGTACAGGGGTAAGGATATCACTCTTGTGCATCTGTCTGTATGAATATATCTATCTATCTAATTAACCCGCACAGTACCAGAGACGTTTCTTTGATTTGATTTCAGTTACATTTAGACGATTTTATGAAGCTTAGAACAGATATATGGTAGCTAAAAGGATTAATTGAAATAGTCTGTAGCCTTTTAATAGATAGACGTCCTTCCTAAGCTGAATATAATCGTCTAAAACTTGCCAGAATAAAATGAAAAGGACGTCACCGGTACTGAACTGGTTAAGGAACACCCCGTTTTTAACATTAATCCTCCATTACAAACCCCAATGCACTTGAATAAATTAATGAAAGCAAATGATCCTCCCGGGATTCGAAGTCGGGACACCACACCCAGAACATAAACCTCTAAACCGTTACACCACCAACACAGTTAAAGGTTACGTACACGATCACGATTAATATCCATTTTCGAATTCTGTATTATCAATCTATAATGCCAGGCAACATATTACCACGAGGGGGTGACTGCTAATGAATCGTTTCCATATGTCAAAGCAATTCGATCGATTCACTAGGTTGCTTTCGGGGGAAGGTTCTAGCCCATGTTCCAAAAAGGTAGTCCAAATATCATAAACCCAAACCTCTGTACCTCAAGATGGGCTAGTCGCCGCTAGAGCAAATAGGCTGTAAATGTCCACACCCATGCCCTGGTTGATCCTTCCCAAATGTTAGACATGTGAGCTCAATTACTCTAGTCGTTTGTGAGCTATAGAGGTTAATGTTCAAGAGTTTTGGCCCACTTACTTGGAACAGGGTATTATATATAGTCCAACCACCCATAGTGTGTGAGGTGCGTGTGGAATGTTATCGTACCATTGGAATGGCTATGGATGTGAATGTAGTCTGTAACCAGCATACTCAGCTCCATCATGCTGAACTGGTGCTAACATACAATGGTGCACATGTGACACTGATCTACCGCACCTCTAATTTCTGCCACTAAAAGGTGAGAAATGTGGAAGTCCATGCTCTCTGATTAAGGGAAGATGGGTTTTTTTTTTAGACCCCCTTCTCCCTCATGTTTAGCTCCATTAGTTTTCACATTTGTATATGTTTGCCCCATTAAGACCTTTCGCCTCAATTCTTTGTCAATATTAAGACCTTTCGTGTTATTTAGGTGTCGATTTTTTCCCCTGGCGAACGATAGTGAGCCTGTAATTTTGGAAGAACCAGCCTCCGGCCGGAACATTTTTCTACCGAAAAATTAACAAATTAATGTACAAGGGGGACCTAATGGATGTTTTTTTAAGTTTGATGAAAGGTTAGCGAGGAAACTAAAAAATAATATATATATATATATATATATTAATGTACATTCCTCAGAGCTTTCCCAGTGTATACCACCTCCTTTACGTAGGGCACGTGGTACCCGTCTTGCAACTCAATCCCACCCCTACTCTGTGCAACTCTCCAACCCGAGAGTGAAACGTTACTCTCAAACTTTCTTCTATTCAACAGCTGAGCTCTGAAACTCTCCCAGAATCAGTCTTTTCCTCTTACTATGACCTAAATTGCTTCAAACTCCGTGTGTCCAGGCATGTTGGCTCGAACGTCCCTTGATTTTGGCCCTGTCACTCTTTCAACTATGGGGGAGGCACTCGCTATAGGCAGTTCTGCCTTTTGCCTCCCTCAATCACATAGAAAAAAAAATATATATATACCGGTATATACCGGTATATATATATATATATATATATATATATATATATATATATATATATATATATATATATATATAATATATATATATATATATACTGTATATATATATATATATATATATATATATATATATATATATATATATATATATATATATATATATAGACCTAATAAAATAACCACTGTCCCCTTAATGAACCTTTCGATAAGAAATTATATAGACACTAGTAAGGGATAATCACTACCTTATTTTCAGTGTTAATTATTATACGTTTATATGAATTTATATAGTTTTCAAACGTTGTAGGCTAATACCTTGGACACTGGAGCTATTAGGAATTATCAAAAGCAATGTTTTCTTCCTTCTTATGATTAATTTATAGAAATTACTTAAATTAACAGAAATGGGGCGAAAGGTCATAAAATCGTCAAACTAACTGGGCAAACGTCTAAAATCTCAACATTAATGGGGCTAAACACGTGGAGAAAGGGGGTCCTGAAAAAACCCTCTGCAATACAAATTTTCCCTTGACCTGGAGATTGACATTGGCCATTCTCTCCTTTGAATAGCAGGTGAAGAATAGCACAGTAACCCCTGATTCCCCAAGGTCTTACCCACTCTTTCTTGTTAAGGGGGGATGGGCATCTATATGTATTTATGTATTTATCGTTCTCTAATTGTCTTCAGTTTCCTCGCTTGACCTCCATCAAGCTTAGAAGAAAAAGACAAACCTAGACCCCCCTTTAAGATAAATTTGTAATTTTTTCGGGAGAAAAATATCCCGGCCGATGGCCGGTTCCTCATATAAGTACAGGCTCGCAGTTGCTCGCCAGGAAAAAATTAACACCTACATGGCACGAAGTCTTAATATTGACAAACTAATGAGCCAAACGTCATAAAATCTGAAAATTAATAGGGATAAACATGAGGGAGGAGGAGGACCAGAAAAACGACCCATCTCCCCTTACCGACTACTTTGCTGAACACTGTGAATTGAACTGTAAAGGTAGCACAAAGAAAGCTGGAAGAAACGCAAACATTATCGCTCGCACGCAGCAACCCCCCCCCCCCTCCCTCTCTCTCTCTCTCTCTCTCTGTCTATCTATCTCCTCATACACACACACACACAGTCACAGATCCATTAATGTGTCCGTATTTAATGATCCATCATCACATACGAAATACAACTGAGCTCACGATAAAGATGATTAAATAGCTTTCGATTGAATTAATTGGGACTCCTTGATAAAGCAATAACCGTAATATCGTATCTCACCTTCCCACTATTAATTATTTTCGAGGAACCATAGGGTTTTCTGACACGAACACACGTACTGTTGCAACCATCAAGACCTATTAGTCTTAGTGGTTCAATAGCTAACGATCCACATGGTACAAGGAGTGTTGGCCGAGGAAGCACACTGCTGATGTACGATGTCTCAACCTTTTTTCTCGAAATATTCCGTCTAAGTTATGCGTTATTAAATAAGGTATATATATATATATATATATATATATATATATATATATATATATATATATATATATATATATATATATATATATACAGTATATATATATATACTGTATATATAATTATACAGTATATAAAAGAACTCCTGGCTAAATTTTTTAAAAACTAAATCGATTGAAGATTATGTTATTTATCAACAATTCACAGTCCAAGATAGTGTTTCCTTAATGAACTATCTATACAGTACTAGACAACGTAGTTATAACAAGCTCAAACCGTTTTAATTAGTTACCCTGGGAATTGTTTGACATCGCCGGGTGGTAGCCATAATAGGTATAAGTAAGGGCATACTATTTTACTAGGGACACCACACTATTCACTACACTTCCATTAACCCCTTCTGTACCGGCGACGTCTATGTGAATGTATTCTAGCTATATATAGACGATTGTATGCAATTTAAGAAGGATTTATGGTAGCTAAAAGGATTAATTGAGAAGTTTATAGCGTTTTCAATGCTAAAGGTCCTTACTAAGCTTAATACAATCGTCTAATAGTTACCAGAATACAATGAAAATCACGTACCCGGTACTGAATGGGTTAACACAATCAGTGTTCCAGGATACGTTTTAAGGGGAGATTTCCACTAGCGGATATTTTTCTTGACTCCTTTCTCCCTCATGTTTAGCCCCATTGCTTTTCTAATTTTAAGACGTTTGCCCCATTATTTTGACGATTTTAATGAAGAACTTTCGACCCATTTCCATCAATTTTAAGACCTTTCGTGCCATTTAGGTGTCGATTTTATCCTGGCGAGCGATAGCGAGCCTGTAATTTAAGAGGAACCGGGTTTCAGCCGGGAAATTTTTCTACCGAAAAATGTACAAATTTATCTTGAAATGTGCTCAAAGGGGTGTAATCTTAAGCTTGATGGAGAGCTAGAGACCAAACTAAAAACCTCCCCTTAACTTTATTTTGGTTATTTTTTGACATTATTATTAAGTTTTAGAAAGCTATCTTCCATCAAGTTTAAAATACATCCCCAAGAACCCCCTCCTAGAGAAATGTGTACATTTGTCGGTAGAAAAATTTCCCAGCCAAAGGCGGATTTTTCCTAAATTACAGGCTTGCTATCGCTCGCCAGAATATAAACGACACCTAAATGGCACGGAAGGTCTAAATATTGACAAAGAAATGGGCCGAAAAGTCTTAAAATCTCCAAACAAATTGACCAAACGTCTTAAAATCTGAAAAATATTGGGGCTTTAACCCCTTCTGTACCAGCGACGCCCTTTTCACTTTATTCTGGTTACTATTAGAGGATTTTCGTCAGTTTAGAAAAGGCCTCCAGCAATTAACAGGCTTCGAAATAGCTCCCTTAACCCTTTTCACTACCACAGAGCCTTATTAAACAGCCCAAAATCGTCTAAATAAAGCAAGATTAAAACTAAAAAGACGTCGCCGGTACAGAAGGGGTTAAATCCTCTGTTTAGAAATGTATACAGTACAGTATATATGCTTGGCTTTACGGCAATAGCGATTGGACGATATTGGCCTTTACAGCACTGAAAAACCAAGCTTCTGTACAGTCGCGCTAATAAGTGATGGCTCGGCACCAAGTATGTTTTTATCAATAATTGGTATCAGCAATATCTAAGCTTCATTTCTTCATATCCAGTGAAATATACAAACATGTTCCTACACTTACCCACCCTATTCAACATCTGACAGACATTAATACAGCACAGAGCAAGCTAAACGTAATGACAGCTGGGACATGACTTATTAGCGCCACTGTACCGGCGACGTCTCTCTCATTTTATCCTAGCTGTATTTAGAAGATTTTGTGCAGTTTAAGAAGGATCGGTGGTGGCAAAAATGGGTAAGTGAGATAGTTCGGAGCCTGTTAATTGCTGGAAGCCCTTTTGAAACTGAATAAAATAGTCTAATAGTAGCCAGAACAAAGTTACAAGAACGGCACCGGTACAGAAGGGGTTAATACAGTATCTCAACAAAGCCATGGTAACCCTTTCAGCACGATGACGTCATTTTGATCACATTCTGATTACCATAACTTGATTTTCTTTAGCTTATAATCTACCTCTAGGAAGCAAAGTGATTTTCTGTAGCTAATAATCTACCTCTAGGAAGCAAAGTGATTTTCTGTAGCTAATAATCTACCTCTAGGAAGCAAAGTGATTTTCTGTAGCTAATAATCTACCTCTAGGAAGCAAAGTGATTTTCTGTAGCTAATAACTACCTCTAGGAAGCAAAGTGATTTTCTGTAGCTAATAACTACCTCTAGGAAGCAAAGTGATTTTCTGTAGCTTATAATCTACCTCTAGGAAGCAAAGTGATTTTCTGTAGCGATATAATCTACATCTAGGAAGCAAAGTGATTTTATGTAGCTTATAATCTACCTGTAGGTCGTAGAGTGGTAAATACGATCTCAATAAACCCCCTGTATAACATACTGTAGGTCTCACTAAACCCCCTGTATAACATACTGTAGGTCTCAATAAACCCCCTGTATAACATACTGTAGGTCTCAATAAACCCCCTGTATAACATACTGTAGGTCTCAATAAACCCCCTGTATAACATACTGTAGGTCTCACTAAACCCCCTGTATAACATACTGTAGGTCTCACTAAACCCGCTGTATAACATACTGTAGGTCTCACTAAACCCCCTGTATAACATACTGTAGGTCTCAATAAACCCCCTGTATAACATACTGTAGGTCTCAATAAACCCCCTGTATAACATACTGTAGGTCTCTAACATACTGTAGGTCTCAATAAACCCCCTGTATAACATACTGTAGGTCTCAATAAACCCCCTGTATAACATACTGTAGGTCTCAATAAACCCCCTGTATAACATACTGTAGGTCTCAATAAACCCCCTGTATAACATACTGTAGGTCTCAATAAACCCCCTGTATAACATACTGTAGGTCTCAATAAACCCCCTGTATAACATACTGTAGGTCTCAATAAACCCCCTGTATAACATACTGTAGGTCTCAATAAACCCCCTGTATAACATACTGTAGGTCTCAATAAACCCCCTGTATAACATACTGTAGGTCTCAATAAACCCCCTGTATAACATACTGTAGGTCTCAATAAACCCCCTGTATAACATACTGTAGGTCTCAATAAACCCCCTGTATAACATACTGTAGGTCTCAATAAACCCCCTGTATAACATACTGTAGGTCTCAATAAACCCCCTGTATAACATACTGTAGGTCTCAATAAACCCCCTGTATAACATACTGTAGGTCTCAATAAACCCCCTGTATAACATACTGTAGGTCTCAATAAACCCCCTGTATAACATACTGTAGGTCTCAATAAACCCCCTGTATAACATACTGTAGGTCTCAATAAACCCCCTGTATAACATACTGTAGGTCTTTCTTAAGCTGCAAAATATTGTCTTATTTTAGGCAAAACTAAACGTAAAACGGCGTCATCGTGCTGAAAGAGTTAACCCTATTTGTTCCAAGGTGGGCTATTTTTTGGACCCCCACCCTCCCATGCTTCTCTCCATTAGTTAGGAGATTTTTAGATATTTCAACTCATTATAAGACGCTTCACCCCAGTCAAGTGTCGTTATTTTCTGGGCGAGCAATAGCGAGCCTGTAACCTAGAAGGCATCGACTTTTAGCCGGGATATTATTGTAATGAAAAAATACACAAATTTAGTTTGAAGGTATGGGTGGGCATTTAATTAGTTTGAAGGGGGTCTGGGAAGGCGTTTTTGTTAGCCTAGGGGACAAACTATAACACACTGCTCGAAAACGGCAAAGGCAAGCAAAATCCTCAATAGTAATTAACCCTTTCCCTGCGGGTGACGTTCTGGAACGCATAGGCAATTTACAGCAATTTCCAGGCTTTAAAAGCCTGTAAAAGCCGTAGAAATCGAGTGTCAGTGGGCGGGAGCGTGAGGGACCTCCCTCCGACCCTCAGAGTAGCCAGCCGCTCACTGAGGGAGACTGTCTCGTGCGGGTGTCTCACAACAGTGTTGCCGAGCGAGCGAGAGCTAATAATTAGCGAGTTTTCCCGAATGTCTATGGCAACGCTGCGGGTTAATCCCGCCACCTACGAAGCTTGTTCTGGTCTCATTTTTAAGCTATTTTCGCCTAGTTTTCGGCAGAATACAGTTAATTTAATGCAGATGCTTGGTTAATCTTTCAAGAGTGCCTGAATATGCCCTAAATAGCGCAAATAAGCCCACAGAGAAAGGGTTAAACAAAATATCATAATAAACCCTAAGATGTTGGACCAGATAGTGTTAAGACATTGTTGTTGTTGTTGATGTTGAAGGGCATTGAAGCAATGAAGCTTATGTTACTCTACCCGGGTGGAAATATTCACAGGGATTGGTCAAAACTTCAGTGGCCCCCCAGGAAGGAGGCTCAAACGTCAGGGACCTAGGAGGGGCTGCAGAAGGGCAACAACACTCCCAGGACTTGAGGATGGAAGGGAAGAAGAAGCGATGAACGATGACAACCCGGCATGAAGAAGACACATGGAGAAGTGAAGAAGCATTGAGAAGTGAAGAAGCGCGGACGAAAGGGCCAACAGCAACCCCAGAAGCTGAAGGCGGCCCTGGCACCGACGAAACGGGGCCCACCCAAGGGAACCCCGAAGAAAACCGAGGATTAGCCGATACCAGAGCCGACCACCGTGGCCCTCTAACGGGCAGAGCCACTTGTCGCAGGTCTAGGAAATCGCCGGCCAACACCAAACAGCAAGGTTTCAAGAAGGCGCTGAGCGTAGTCAGTAGAGGCGGATGATCAGAGGATGATGAAGGTAGAGCAGGGTAGCATGGTGGAAGGGGATGAAGCCGGGGGGAGAGGCCGCTGAACCACAACGCGGCAGACAATCTCCCATGGACGTCCAACCCCGCCGCGATCCAGCAGAGACTGGTGTTAAGACATTGGCCCTTCATGTTTTCAGTGCCCTAGAGGCCCTCCCCAGCACCCACCCCCTGATAAGTAAAGAAAACGGATAAGTCAAGAAAACAGCTGCAACCCTCCCTCCCCCAACCCACTCTGATAAGTTAAGAAAACAGCTGCAACCCTCCACCATATCCCCCCCCCCCTGCTCCCAACCCCCCTGATAAGTCAAGAAAACAACTGCAACCCCTCCCATATCCTCCTCACCCCCACTCCCCCCCCCCCCCCCCACACCGCTCCCAACCCCCTGATAAGTCAAGAAAACAGCTGCAACCCTCCCTCCCCCCCATATCCTCCTTCATCCCCCCCCCCCCCCCTCTCCCACCCCCAACCTCCTGATAAGTCAAGAATACAGCTGCAACCCTCCCCCCTCCTTATCCTCCTTCATGCCCCCTTCCCCCTCTTCCCCCCCTTCTCCCTCAGTAATGACCCATAAAGCTAATAATTGAAGCGCCATTACTCCCAACTTGCTGACAAACGACCGATAATGTGCGTGCTCGGGGCCTTCTATGGGGAGAACCTAGGAGAGCCAAGGCTTAAATCTTTTACAGTATATAGCTGCATTATTATACTACGGTGTACAATCTCGTCGTTTAAGGGGAGATGGGTCGTTTTTCTGGTCCCCCTTTCTTCCTCATGTTTAGCCCCATTAGTTTTCAGATCTTAAGACGTTCGCCCCATTAGTTTGTCGATTTAAAAACCTTGCATTCCATTTCTATATCAATGTCAAGACCTTTCGTACCATTTAGGTGTCGATTTTTTCCTGGCGAGCAATAGTGAGCCTGTAATTTTAAGAGAAACCGGCCTTAAGCCGGGAATTTTTTCTATCGGAACATGTACAGATTTATCTTGAAAGGGGGTCGAGGGAGTGTTTTTTTAAGCTTGATGAAGGTCTAGCGAGGAAACTAAGAGATAAATGCATATATAAATAAATAAACCCTCCCCCCAAAAAAAAAGTCACTGTCCCCTTTAAAGTCGTGTCCGGCCTCTATAGTGTTAACGCCTTACACCATATCCGTCCACTTCATTGCTCACCCTTGCAGTGTACGAGGCCGCCTTTCTTCGTTAAGGGGAGATGGTTGATTTCTCTGGCCCCCTCTTCGCCCTCATGCTTGGCCCCATTAGTTTCAGATATTATGATGTTCGGTCCATGACTTTGGCTATCCTAAGACCTTTCACCCCATTTCTTTGTCAATATTAGGACCTCTCGTACCATTTAGATGTCGAATATTTCCTGGCAGATGATAGGGAGCCTGTAATTTTAGGAGGATCCGGCCTTCGGCCTTGAAATTTTTTACCGAAAAATTTAAATATACTGTATATCTTGGGGGGGGGGTCTATTTTTTTTTTTTTTTTTTTTAAGCTTGGTGGAGGTATAGCGAGAAAACTAAATAATAATAAATACATAAATAAATAAATATATAGACCAGAAAATATACCCAATCCCCTTACATTCTGGTTATCATTAGAAGATTGTATTCAGTTTATACGAAATCTGTGACGGTCAGAGGATGAACTTATAACGTTTTGACCCTTTCCTATTCTTAGAGGTCCTTCCAAAGTTGATTAAATCGTCTAATGATGTGAAAGAATGTGTCCTTATACTGGAAGGGTTAATCCCCTGAGTCACACGAGATATTTTAATGGTTGATATCCTCGGAGTAATATTATCAGAGTAAAAATATATGCTGTAGTATATGTATGTCTATTATCTCAAGATTTTCACGTAAAATACCAAAATTATATTGTTAATCATCATCATCAAGACAAAAGCCTCTCCCAAATGTTTCCACTCTAACCGGTCAGATGTTAGTCTGTTCCATGCCACCCCAGCAAACATTCGGATCTCATCCCTCAATCTGGTTTTCGTTCTAGCTCCATCTGTAGGTTCCCATTCTGTTGTTCTAGTAATCCATTTGTTATTATCTCTGTTAACAATATGACCTGCCCAGGACCATTTCCTTTATATTGATAGTAATGAAAATACTTTCTAATTTTGTTCGTTCTCTTATCAAAGAGGCTCTCTTCTTGTCTCTTTCTGTGTAACCATTAAAGTACCGGCAACTAGAGACGATTATATTCAGCTTAGGAAGGACGTCTACCAATGAACATTTTACAGACTACACAAATTCATTCTTTCAGCTACCATATACAGTATACAATATATCCTTCTTAAACTTAATATAAATCGTCTAAATGTAGCTGAATTCACATAATAAATACGTCGCTGGTACAGACTAGGTTAACATTCTAGAGCCGCACAACTGCTGAAGAACGACAGTAATATCATCTTTTATTCCGTACCAGATACCTGATTCCCATAAAAGTCAGCAGCCACCACTGGTCTTGTGGTGTTGATTTATGGGGAGACAATTACCCTCCTATTTCTGATAAATAAGCCGTTTATGGGAAGATTTTATCAAACTTTTTCACAGTAGCTGGCTTGTTTCATGTCACTCATAAACGTCATATGTGTTTTCTTTATACAACCATCGGCATTGATTTGTCAGTTTATATTGCTTTGCAATGAATGACAAGTATGTGTTTTTAATATTATTCATAAAACATTGCATTCATTGGATATACTTATATTGCATCGTGTAAAATATAATAGGCTTACCAATTTTTATGAGACTTAAACGCCTTCAAAATTCGTGCCAGGCCTTTGTCCTTTTAGTATTAATATGATGACACCGTATACAATATTATTCTGAATATCACTATATGATCATATTAAGGGGGGTCACCGGCTTCTTTTATCTTTCTCTCCTTTTCTCTCTTTCCCTGGCTTGTATCCATTCGGCCCCATTCAGCCAACTGTTTTAAGACGTTTATCCCCATCCAGGTGTCGATTTCTTCCTGGCGAGCGACAGCGAGCCAGCACTGTATGGAGAAATCCGGCTCAGCCGGAGACATTTTTCTATCGAAAAATTTACAAATTTAGCTTGTTGTCAAAACAAAAATATATATATGCTGGGCTCGCTACCGCTCGCCAGGAAAATATTGACACCTAGATGGGGGTAAACGTCTTAAAACATTAGGCTGAATGGGGCCGAATGGACACAAGGCAAAGAGAGAGGGAGAGAAAGAAAAAAAGCGAGGTGGGCTCCCTTAAGCTCTCACATGGTTAGATAGTTTTAGCCTATTTGATTCCTAGATATTCTTCCTAAATTGTATGGACGTGTAGTTCAAATTTAAAAGACGTGATCATACTGGAGGAGTTAAGGCTGGGTCATAACAAAATAAATAAATAAATAAATAAATAAATAAATAAATAAATAAATAAATAAATAAATAAATAAATACATAAATAACTGTTTATAGGCGGAAGTGTTCGGAGTCATACACTCCGAGTAATAATCTACCATAGTGTTATTTATTATCCAATGATTAACATTTCTAATATGGCAGAATTTATGAGTTGTTTATCAAATTTTTTAATCACACATTCTATATATTCATAATATCACCAACTCACCATTTAACTTGCAAACAAACCAAAATAATTAAATCGTTGAAAAAAAGAATAGACAACCTATCAATACTACAATTGTGTAATACCACACAGAGGACACCAGACTCCGATACACGTACACCACTACAGCCGACGTCACACGAGGGCACGTATCCGATACTGGCTCTGGGTCACTATCAGATTCAAAGCATACTAACGAAAAGGTTGACATTCGATAAATGCTACGTCCTTTGTGATTTTAATTTAAAGTTTATCGCATAAAATCAACAATGCTTCCAAAAAACAATTTCTTTTCATATGTCTACCCGTCAAGAACTCCCACAGGATTATCCCATATACTTCAACAATACACAAATCAACACATCATCTTCTCTTAGTATTCTCGGTGTGTCTTTTTCTTCTGATCTCTCTTGGAAAGACCGTGTTACCACCCTTGTTAAAACAGCTTCTCAGAAGCTGGGTGTGCTCAACCGCCTCCGGGCATTCTTAACCCCTGCACAGCTTTTTGCTCTGTACAGGGGCACAGTGCGTCTATGTATCGAGTATTGTTCGCACGTGTAGGGAGGATCCTCTCACACAGCACTTCTTGACAAAGTAGAACAAAAGCCTTTCGTCTCATCAACTCGTGTCCACACACCGACTCTTTGCAATCTCTCTCTCTTGTTGCACCTTTCAGCTATTACAATAATCAGTGTTTGTCAGAGCTCTCAGTATATACCACCTACTCTACGTAAAATTCATAGCACCCATCTTGCAACACAATCCCACTCCTACTCTGTGCAACTCTCCAACCCAAGAGTGAAACGTTATTCACAATATTTCTTCTGTTCAACAGCTGAGCTCTGGAACTCTTTCCCTCATTCTATAATTTAAATTGCTTAAAAAATCGCGTGTGTCCAGGCATTTTGGCTCAAACGCTCCTTGAATTTGGCCCTGTCCATCTTTCAACTCTGACATTCGTCACAGGCAGTTTTGCCTCAAGAAAAAAAAAAAAAAGATGAGCTAATATATAATATATACTATCGCAGAGACCTTGCGGTCCATTCCGAGGAGACACTCGAAGTGAAAGGAGAGAGACTGTTTAGTGCACTACACTCTTTACAGAGTGTGCAAAATACTATCTACTCTCTTCTTGAACTGCTCTATCTACACGAGACATAGACATATAACTGAGCTAAAATCACCCTAAAAATTAGGCTAGTTAAGATTGAATTGACAAAATAATATTCTCTCTAAAAATATTTTCTGAGATTCTACTCATCCAAAAAAAAAAAAAAATAATAATAATATATATATATACCGGTATATATATATATAATATATACAGTATATATATATATATATATATATATATATATATATATATATATATATATATATATATATATATATATATATATATACTGTATACAGTATATATATATACTGTATACAGTATATCACCTTAGGGAAGAATCACCATCATTGGAGTTAAAAGGAAATACGACCCGGATTTTGTGCTTCGCAAATGTTCGGCCATGAAAAGATAATTGAGGCTCTCGTTCCGATCCGGCCTAATGGGAACACACACACACACACACACAATGAAAAAAAAATCGCAAACGCATACACGCATGCAGACCTACATACTAACATAGCAAAAAACGCATATACACACATTCACACAAACACACATAGCAATTTCCGAAACATACACACACAAACACGTACGACACACTAACACATTCACGCACACACACACATAAGTTTCCAAAACACACAAACACACACACGCACACACACAATAAAACACACACTAACATACTAACATAAATACACAAACAAACCTACAAACACACGATCTCACTAATGACGAATCACGAAAATTCTGACTAATTACAATGAAAACAAACAAACATAAGTCAAGTGCAATAAAAGTCAGTCCAAAAACCGTCAAAACAACTCTTCAATCGCCAACATTATAAAAGTTAGCCTGGGGAATTGTAGTCTTTCACGGGACTAGTTGGAGTTTTGGGTGGATAAACGAAAAACCAAACGCAACAATTACTCCGAAAGTTGTGGTCAATTCTTTCCATGAAAATGATTTACCAGCTGACCTAAATAGACTCTGTCAAAAGATTCATCCGGAGAATGACTTTTTGTTCTTACTTTTGTTTCGTTTTGCAACATGCTAGTTATTAAACCTTTAAATTTGATGAAGATTTATATATTTTATTATTGATGCCACCAGAAGAAAATATATTCATCTTCTGGAATATAAAATATAACTAATTTACAAAAATATTATTTAAATGGAATTATTTTGTATTGTGACGCATCTAACATTAATAGTCGCTAGGTAATTAAAAAACGGAATAAAATATTACTATAATTTAAAACCCTTACTACACTGTGCTGTATATTCTACACAATGAAGATGAAAAGGAGATATTGTTCTATGCATGCATAGTAAATAATTCAGAACTAAATGTACAATAACTATCACAAATTAAGCATACAACTTTATATGTTTTCTAATTATCATGTAAAACACTTTATACAACGAAATATGTGTACCAGTTCCTTTACAATCTAGTACAATATTTAAGGGAGACCACCTCGCTATTTTTATCTTTCTCTTCCTCTCCTTGGCTTGTATCCATTCGGCCCCATTCAGCCTACTGTTTTAAGACGTTTACCCCCATCCAGGTGTAAATATTTTCCTGGCGAGCGGTAGCGAGCCAGCATATATATATTTTTGTTTTGACAGCAAGCTAAATTTGTACATTTTCTATCGAAAAATGTCTCCGGCGAAGCCTGATTTCTCCATACAATACTGGCTCGCTATCGCTCGCCAGGAAGAAATCGACACCTAATGGGAATAAACGTCTTAAAACAGTTGACTGAATGGGGCCGAATGGATACAAGCCAGGGAAAGAGAGAAAAGGAAAGATAAAACAAAGCCGGTGACCCCCCTTAAGAAATTAAGAGTGGAATGATAGTGAAAGGTAAAGGATAAAAGCAATGAATTTATAAGGTGAATGAAATGTTATGAAGAGGAAATACTGGTAGAAAAAATATATTGCTTTCTGACCTTAACGGGTATGGGAGGAACAAAAGCCCTATTTAGAGCAGAGTTTTTTTCAGTAAACCGTATCTAAAGGAACCGTGCTAGGAAATCCCTTGGGCTGGCCTATCTCTCTGGGCAACGTCGGTGGAAGGAAGGTGGAGGGTGGAGGTGGAAGAAAATAGTGATAAAATGCAAGGGGGTATTTGGTGGAGAGGTGGTGGAGGAAAATAGAGTGATAAGGTGGAGACGGGGGAGGGGGTGGTGGTGGTGGAAGAAAATAGTGATAAGTGAAAAGGGGTATTTGGTGGAGAGGTGGTGTAGGAAAACAATGATAAGGTGGAGACGAGAGGTTGTACCGCAGCAATAGTGGTGATGGGCTGGTCTATCAGAGTGAGAACTGAGCGATCTCTGCCATACCCATAGCTTACTCTGACTGTTCCTTTTACTTATTTATTTTCTAGATCCCAAGTGACGGCGTCTCTTCCGTGGATTGACCTCCCAATGCCAAAGCGTCACATTTTTCCTTTGCCCCTCAACTTTCTCTTCATAATTGCTGAGGGGCACAGGGCCCTGGGTGGGGCTATGGTTTCCCGGGCGTTTCCACGCCCTCCTCAGCTCCCCGCCATGGAGTGGCTTCGGTCACCCAGGCTTTATTGTGGCCGGCAGGGAGGGTTCTCTGGGGGCGCTCGGTTATGGCCTTGGCCTTGCTTGGGGCCTTGGGGCTGTTCGGCCAGGCAGCTTGGGGAACAACAACAACAACCGCAGCAATTTTGTTTGAAGAGGTGAATGAATATGAGCAAGAAAAAAATATAATAAACATGAAATAATAATGTTTTGTCTATTATATCACTTCCAAACACATAACTTGAAGTCCAAACCACAATTTTAGCTATACAGGGTGTTCCAGTAATGCTTTTCATAAATTATATGGTGGACTCATCAGAAAAAAATAAGAATACATTACTCTATGAACATGAGGTTGAGTATTTATAATAACAGAGTTATTACACAATTTAAGTTAACGATAGATACAATGCCATTCAGTCCAAGGGGTAATGTTGCCATTTTAGTGGATTATATCCATTTGGCCTTCGCTATCGCTTGCTAGGCTCAAGATAGTGAGCAGTAGCGATCTGACTTTTCGGTAGAAAAATATGTCCGGCTTCGCCGGATTTGATTTTTCTACCAAAAAAATCAGCTCGCTACCGCTCGCTAGCCTGAAGAGAGAACGCCGATTGGATACAAAACTATCTTGAGGCTAGCAAGCGATAGCGAAGGCCAAATGGATATAATCCACTAAAATGGCAACATTACCCCTTGGACTGAATGGCATTGTATCTATCGTTAACTTAAATTGTGTAATAACTCCGTTATTATAAATACTCAACCTCATGTTCATAGAGTAATGTATTCTTATTTTTGTCTGACGAGTCCACCATATAATTTATGAAAAGCATTACTGGAACACCCTGTATATATACAATAATAGAGACTACACATAATGGACTCGGCTTTATTTTGGGTGGTGGTGTTGTATCAACAGTGTGACAAAGGGAAAAAGGGTGTATTTGGTGGAGAGGGGGTGGAGGAAAAGAGGGTGATAAGGTGGAGAGGATGGTTGGAGAGGTGGGGATGGATAAGTTTCATAAGGTTGAGATGGATGTCTGGTGGTGAGGAGAGGGTGGACAGGAGATGCGTGGTGGAGAAGATATGGTGGATGGAGGAGGAAATAGTGATAATTACGGTGGAGAATGGAGGTGGAGGGGAGAGGGTAAAGAGGAAGTGAGTGGTGGTGGTGGGTAGAGGGTAAAGATGAGGTGAGTGGTGGAGGTGGTGGTGGAAGCGGGGTGGAAGGGAGAGAAGGTGCATGAGTGGTGGTGGTGATGGTGGAAGCGGGGGTGGAGGGGAGAGGGTAAATAGGAGGGGGGGGGGGGTGGAGACGAGAGGAGTTGAGTGGTTAGAATTATGTAGGAGGCGTGCGACCGAAAACCAGTAAACTCATAAAAAAAGTCTGATATAATTGGAAGTCTGCGGGGAAAGAAAGAATGACTCCACAGGACGGCCAAGGCTGAGCGTCTAAAGGAAATAACACCGCGATAATGAGGTTCACAGACTGTACGTATCGGGAATCCAGTAGCCGATAGCGCCGGCGGTCGGGAGGAAAAAAAAAAAGCTTACCCCCACCACCACCACACACACACACAAAGTGATAAAAACAAGGGTAAATAAATTATTAGTATACAAATCGTCCAATACTAAGCCGTTAATGCCTCGCTAAAAGAGCGGAGATATGTAGTACGTTGACGAGTGCAAAACAATTATGAAAATATATATACCGAACCTATTACCGGTATATATATATATATTGCATAATATCTCAAATAATCATATACAATTTCACAAACGATCATACACAATTTCTCACACAATCCTGCACAATTTCAAAAGTGTATGCACAATTTCACACATGCATACACAATTCTACACACAATTTCACACGTCTATACACATTTTTTACACTGAACGTGTGAGAAATTGAGCATGGCCATTAGTAAAATTTTGCATGATCGTTTGTGAAATTGTGTATGATTATGTGTGAAATTAGAGTGAGAAATATTTTAATATACAATTTCACACACACGTTCATCCTTAATTTCACACAAGTTCATACACAATTTCACACACGATCATACACAACTTCTCACTCAGTCTCACACACAGTTTCACATCAATCTCCCGGCAAACTTGTGAATCAGGGCCCCTATCCAAGTTTGCCCTGGCGACAGAGTTCACACCGACGCTAATTACTTCCCCCGTGTCCTCAGAACCAACTCCAGGCAAAACTTACGGGAAAATTAAACGAAAGGCTGCTTAAGGGAGCCCACCTCGCTTTTTTTCTCTGTCTCTCCCTCTCTCTTTGGCTTGTATCCATTCGGCCCCATTCAGCCTACTGTTTTAAGACGTTTACCCCCATCCAGGTGTCAATATTCTCCTAGCGAGCGGTAGCGAGCCAGCATATATATATTTTTGTTTTGACAGCAAGCTAAAAAAAAAAAAAAAAAAAAATCGATAGAAAAATGTCTCCGGCGATGCCGGATTACTCCATACAATGCTGGCTCGCTATTGCTCGCCAGGAAAAAATCGACACCTGGATGGGGATAAACGTCTTAAAACAGTTGGCTGAATGGGGCCGAATGGATACAAGCCAGGGAAAGAGAGAAAAAGAGAAAAAGATAAAAAAAAATAGCCGGTGAACCACCTTAAAGGAGTTCGATTTTAGGTAGTATTTTTGTTCTCGATTTTGTGAGGTGTCGTATTCGAATTTACAGTTTTAAGCTCGATTATACAGTTCACCGTCTTTTTGGCACATATATTTATCATTTTAGTTGTGTTCCTATAACTCTCCTCTGGACAAAGGCTCACAGTCTGTAAATGTAATCGCTTAAGGGGGGGTCACCGGCTTTTTTTTTACCTTTCTCTCCTTTTCTCTTTTTCTCTGACTTGTATCCATTTTGCCCCATTCAGCCAACTGTTTTAGGACGTTTATCCCCATCCAGGTGTCGATTATTTCCTGGCAAGCGATAGCGAGCCAGCATTGTATGGAGAAATCTGGCTTCACTGGAGACACTTTTCTATCGAATGTACAAATTTAGCTTGCTGTCAAAACAAAACTATATTATATGCTGGCTTGTTACAGCTTGCCAGGAAAATATTAACACCTGGATGGGGGTAAACGTCATAAAACAGTAGGCTGAATGGGACCGAATGGATACAAGCCAAAGAGAGAGGGAGAGAAAGAGAAAAAAAAGCGAGGTGGGCTCCCTTAAGACGAAATCAGGTCTTATTCCAGATGACGAGTGAGATGAAAGACATTACTGTTGTAACTCGTTCATAGTCTTGCATTCACAGACCTGCGTTGCTTGTCTGTCTCCTCTTGGTTCGATACAGGTTCAACTTTTCGAAGCCGTGTCACCAATGATTTCGGTCCAAAAGACATAGAAGAGGCCATTTCCAACATGCCATCCCACTCGGCTCCAGGCCAGGACTCATGGAATTCGATCCTAATGAAGAAATGTAAGGAAAACCTCTCAAAACCCCTGGCTATAATGTGGAGAAGGAGTCTAGACACTGGTGACATACCAGATAGCTTGAAAAACGCAATAATTGCCCCACTGCATAAAGGAGGGAGTAAAGCACTACCAAAAAACTACCGCCCGGTAGCTCTAATCTCTCACATCATTACAGTTTTCGAGCGAGTCCTGCGAAGAAAAATTTCAACATTCATGGAGGCAAATGAACTACACAACACCGGTCAACATGGGTTCAGAGCGGGAAGATCATGTCTCTCACAACTTTTGGAACATTATGACAAAATTCTTAAAGCGCTAGAAGAAAAGACAAACGTGGATGTCATTTACACCGATTTTGCTAAGGCATTTGATAAATGTGACCATGGTATAATAGCCCACAAACTGAAAGCAAAAGGTATAACTGGGAAAATCGGACGGTGGATATACAATTTCCTCGTAAACCGAAAACAATCGGTAGCAGTAAACCAAGTCACTTCTGAGCCTTCGGATGTCAAAAGCTCAGTGCCCCAAGGAACAGTGCTAGCGCCCCTTCTGTTCCTCATACTAATTTGCGACATAGATACCAACACCAGACACAGTAAGGTGTCGTCTTTTGCTGATGACACAAAATTAAGCAAGATAGTAAACACACAAGAGGACACGGGCCGACTGCAGGAAGACATGAATGGAGTGTTCCAGTGGACCAGGGAAAATAAACATGCAATTCAATGAGGAAAAATTCCAATTAATACGGTACGGAGATAATAATGGTGTTAAAGAAATTACAAATTACTTAACAGAATCTAACCACATAATAGAACGGAAAGAAAGTGTGAAAGACCTTGGGGTATTAATATCTGAAAATATGGGTTTCAAAGTACATAACCAGGTCAAAGTTGCGGCTGCGAAACGTCTAACGGGTTGGATTCTGCGCACTTTTAAAACATGCGGTGAATTACCTATGATAACGCTCTTCAAATCTCTAGTGCTACCGCGGCTTGAATACTGTAGCGTATTAACATCCCCATACAAAGCAGGTGAAATAAATGACGTAGAGAGTGTACAAAGAAATTTCACTTCGCATATAAGTTCGATAAAACAGCTACACTATTGGGAGTGTTTAAGAGCACTGAATCTGTACTCACTGGAACGTAGAAGAGAACGTTACCTAATAATATACACGTGGAAAATCGCAGAGGGTTTAGTACCAAACCTACATACTCCGATAGTCATGAAATTCAGTGATAGGAGAGGCTGGGAATGCGAAATCCCCCGGATGAATAACAGGGGTGCTATGGGCTCTCTGCGAGAGGGCTGGATATCACACAGAGGCCCACGTCTCTTTAACAAACTCCGACGGCGAGTAAGAGACATGAGGGACATTTCGTTAGACAAATTCAAGAGAGCCCTCGATGTCGAACTGCAAAAAGTGTCAGACGAGCCCATCCTCGCAAGGGAGCGAGCTGTCGCTTCAAACAGTCTACTGCACCAAATCACCACCCATAACGAGGGGCGCCGCGCTCCTTGGTGCCGCTAGAAGAGTGGCGAACACATCAAAAGGTATCAAAAGGTAATGTATCGTCGTCTAGCCTAGTCATCATGTGTGCCACTGATGTTTACTTCTTGTCTGTGGACTTGTAGGTAATGTATAACTTATTACAACACAAATGTCATCCCAATAATAATCTTCCCATTAACACATTGGGATTTTAACTCGGAACATTAGGATTATCAGCTCAGTCGGAAAACCACACCACCACATCTCTCAAGTTTACCCAATATTACACTTTATTTGCACAATTAATTTCGGGCATTTCCACTAAACGTTACGCTCGCCAGGATATATATATTTTTGTTTTGACTAAATTTAAAAATCTTTGGATAGAAAAATTTCTCCGGCGAAGCCGGATTTCTCCTTACAATGCTGGCTCGCTATCGCTCGCCAGGAAGAAATTGACACCTGGATGAGGATAAACGTCTTAAAACAATTGGCTGAATGGGGCCGAATGGATACAAGCCAGGGAAAGAGAGAATAGGAGAGACAGATAAAAAAAAGCCGGTGACCCCCCCCCCCCCCTAAGCAATATATTGTGCGACATTCTACAGCTTGATTATTCTGTTTCTCGCCAACTGTACGCAGTTTCTGACACAATTATGCATTATATTTTACAATATTCTGCACACGTTATGTTGTTACACAGTTATCCCTTTGACGTTTCGCTTTTACTCGATTTAGACAAGTTTTCCGTGGGGCTAGAAGTAGTTCACACCGATGCTAACTACTTCTATCCCCATGTCCCCAGAATCAACTCCAGGCCAAACTTCCGGGCAAATAAACAAAAGGGCACTACAGTCGGTTTTATTTCAACGGACGGTAAATTGGATCCCTTAGCAGCTGATCTTTTCGATACTCAAAGGAGAAATATGTAACTTCTATATCTGTGCGTCATATGAAGGCGAAGCTTTCATAAATAGCAACAAATATCACCATAAAATCTTCGTAATAACTGAGTAATCAAGATAACGACGAGGCAATTCACCGTCGGAAAAAAAAAACCCCAGTATATTAGGTGTCCGATATTGTACTGTTATTTACTCTATTGTTACTAGATCTTACTGTTGAACGCTTGATTGTCCAGTTATGCATTGTTTACTCATCATTTCAACTTCCACATCGATGCAACGGCTCCACACTCGTAAACACAATCACTCAATCTAGTTTACACATTTTTTCACTTCATCTTATACATAGTCTCTCATCCATTCACCCGCCGAACTTGTGAATCGGAACCCCTGCCAAGTTACGCTAATTACTTCTCCCGTGTCCCCAGAACAAGTCCAGGCAAAACTTACGGGCGAATTAAATGAAGGGGGCGGAAGAGAGTGTCCCATTGATTGGGTTTGGAGAAAGGGAATTTTCTTGATTAACGGGCGCCAGCACAACAGGGAGATGGCTCACTTTTTGGTATTTGTTTGTTTTTCATGTATTCATTATTCTTCTAGTTTCCTCCCTAGACCTCCATCAAACTCTAAAAATCTAAACTCTAAAAATTAGATCCCCCTTGTACATTAATGTGTAAATTTTTCGGTATTTTTTCCAAAATTACAGGCTCACTATCGTTCGCCAGGAAAAAAGATCGACACCTAAATAGCACGAAAGGTTTTAATTTGACAAAGAAATGGGTCGAAAGGTCATAAATCGACAAACTAATGGGGAAAATATCTTAAAATCTGAAAACTAATGGGGCTAAACATTAGGGCGAAGAGGGTCTAGAATAATAACCCATCTCCCCTTAACTAGGAACACTATTTGTTATCTTCGTGTTTTTTAAAGAAGTACGATAGATTATGTGTTGTTGATGTTTATGAAACGTGTCTCCCCCAAAGCCAAGAGTGACAGAGAGCCAAATTCAAGGTATAATTATTATTATTATTAATATTATTTTATCTTATTATATTTACTTATTTACAGTATGCTTCTTCAATTTGACTGTAAGATTTGTTTTATTTTCTACATACAGGATGTCCTGATATTGGTGTGCCAAACTTCAGGATATGATTCTAAGCATAAAAAAGGTCTACAACAAAATAAATATACATTTTGTCAACGATTAAATATATATGCATTGTGCTTTGCCAAACTTCCAAACAAACGGATGACTCAGACTTTGGAAAACTACTTATAGGATAGTTTTTGAAGCATGATTTCGTTTTAGTAATTACAAAACTTTTCAAACCAAACATTTATTTAAGGGAGCCCACCTCGCTTTTTTTCTCACCCTCTCTCTTTGGCTTGTATCCATTCGACCTCATTCAGCCTACTGTATTAAGACGTTTACCCCCATCCAGGTGTCAATATTTTCCTGGCGAGCGGTAGCGAGCCAGCGTATATATTTTGTGTTTTGACAGCAAGCTAAATTTGTACATATTTTGATAGAAAAATTTCTCCGGCGAAGCTGGATTTCTCCATACAATGCTGGCTCGCGACACCTGGAAGGGGATAAACGTCTTAAACCAGTTGGCTGAATGGGGCCGAATGGATACAAGCCAGGGAAAGAGAGAAAAAGAGAGAAAGATAAAAAAAAAACGGTGATCCCCCTTAATCTAGGAAATTTGACAGAATGAGGTATACAATATGGCGACTGGTTGCCTAGCGAGTGAGATATACAAAATGGTGACTGGCCCCCTAGAGTGAGGTATACAAGATGGCGAGTGACCCCCTAGAGTGAGGTATACAAGATGGCGGATAGCGGTAACAAGTTGGCCGACCACTTCATTACTCGCTATCTTCCCTCCATTAGGACAGATCAGGGCATTCACTGCTCTGTCTGTCTATCAATATATATCTATCTATATCTCTTTATCTATCTGCCTATCTATGTGTCTATCTCTCTCTCTCTTTATCTGTTTTATCTATTCATATATTTTAGTGTTCCTTCTCTCATAAGCATAGGAGATAATAGAGGAGGAAGCAGAATATACTACGTACAGAAGAAACGATCTCAACCAACCCTTTTTAACTACTTCAGATACTTCCTAAGCTGCATAATATCGTCTAAATATATAGCTAGCATAAAAGATAATCCACGTCGCTGGTAAGGGATAGTAAAGTCCTGCCATAACACTGTCACACCATAGAGCTATATTTGTACAACACGAACACAATCCTATACCAGCCCCAAACTCCTCTTCACCAACCATATACCGTATATTATTACAAATTAGTGTCACAACAGGACCTTAACCCCTTCAGCACCGTGTCGTAACTTTCATCATATTCTGGCAACTATTAGACGATTTTCTTTAGCTTATAATCTACCTCTAGGATTCAAAGGGGTATATACGATCTCTGTAACAATGCAGACTAACAAAGGTCCTTCATAAACTATATATAATCGCATAATGTTAGCCAGAACAAAGGTAACAAGGCGTCACCCGTGCTGAAGGGGTTAAGGGGAGGTGGGGGTGATTATTTGCTAATTAATGTACCTTTTTAATAGTTTTCAGTTTCCTTCACAGACCTCCATCAAGCTTAAATTAATATTTTGTGTCATGCCCCAGCGAGGGTTCGAACCCAGGCCAGTAGTGCAGCACTCCAGCACCTAACCAACTAGACCACCAAGGAGCTTAAAAGTAGTGGCTTCATATGGAATTATATCCCATCCACCACCGCCCGCTCCGACTCATGATCACGTAGCTAGATACCATACACACAAACACCTCACACACAAACACTAGCAACTAATTAATATTTTGTATCATGCCCCAGCCACCCCATTTGAAGATATATGTGTACATTGTTCGATAGAAAAATGTCTGTTACTAATATAATACTGGCTCGCTATCGCTCGCCTGGAAACTAATCGAAACCTAAATTGCACGACATTTTATATTATTGATAAAGAAATGGGGCGTATGATCTTAAAATCGACAAACTAATGGAACGAACATCTTAAAAATCTGAAATCTAATGGCACTAAACATGCGGGAGAAGGAGGTCCAAATATATATATATATATATATATATATATATATATATATATATATATACCGGTATATACATATATATATATATATATATATATATATATATATAAACAAAAAAACATCCCCCTTTAACTGTATACGATGAATGTTGGTCTCTCTCTCTCTCTCTCTCTCTCTCTCTCTCTCTCTCTCTCTCTCTCTCTCTCTCTCTCTCTCTCTCTCTCTCTCTCTCTCTCTCTCTCCTTCATGACCATTGGATAGCCACTTCATTACTGTCCATCTTCCCTCCATTAAGACCAGCTCAGGTTCACTTGCTCATACTCGATAGTCTCTCTCTCTCTTTCCCTCTATGTATCTATCTGTCTATCTACCTGTCTATCTATCTGTTTATCTATCTATTTGTCTGTCTATCTACCTATCTATTTATCTATGTGTCAATCTATCTATCTATCTGTATATCTATCTGTATATCTTATATACTGTATATATATATATATATATATATATATATATATATATATATATATATTGAGCTAGCCTTCTATCTGTATATACTGTATATCTAATCTTTTCAATTAGTCGAATAAACTTTTCTTTCCTTAAAATACCACCTAAATTGCGTTCAGTCTTCAATGCATTTTACATAAGAGTATTTGATCATACCACTCGATCCAATCAAAATGAGCCTCAGTTGGTAGCGTCACTGCTTCCCATCTTGCAGTCTTGAGTTCAATCCCCGCTAAGATTGAAAAGTTTTTTCTGAGATATAGCAGGCGGTGTCCATTTCCCCATGAGCAAGGGGGATGAGTAATGGTCTCTAGTTGATTAAAGAAGCGTCAAGCGCTTGAGAATCTTCGAAGGGGGAGATACGGGCGCTATATAATTAACCAGAAGATAATTAGTATTACTATTATTAACTGCAACCAAAATTAGTGGTAATCCTGCTAAATATGAGTGTCTACAGATCCAACTTCCTTATAACCTAAAACTAACGAGTGATCAATTCATTAGCTCAGAACAATAATGGACCAACGTAAATGACCATGATATAGGTTTGTATGCAAGGTGAACTAATGCGCTCTACTGAATATGCTTCTGATTGCTCTCTCTCTCTCTCTCTCTCTCTCTCTCTCCTCTTTTTATCTTTCTATTTATCTTTCTATTTGTCTATCTATTTCCTTTCTCTCTCTCTCTCTCTCTCTCTTTCCTTCCCCCCCCCCCCTTCTCTCTCTCTCTCGTCCCCTCCACCCTCTCCGGATGTGTCATATTTGTGAGTGATGGAGGAGCTAGAGTGAGCGGCCTCCATGTGTCATTCTTCGCGAGTCATTCTTTAAGGGGAAATGGGTCGTTGTTCTGGTCTCCCTTCTCCCTCATATTTAGCCCCATTAGTTTTAAAATGTTAAGTCGTTCGCCTCATTAGTTTGGCGATTTTTTTTACCTTTTGCCCCACTTTTTTGTCAGTATTAAGACTTTTTGTGTCATTTAGGTTTCGATTTGTTCCAGGCGACCGATAGCGAGCCTGTAATTTAGGAGAAACTGGCCTTCGGCCGGGATATTTTTCTACCGAAAAATGTATAAATAAATCGTGAACTAGGGTCTTTGGCATTTTTTTTTTTTTTTTTTTTTTTTTTTTTTAAAGCTTGTCTAGGGAGGAAACTAGAAGAAAAACGAAAAAAAAAAAACCACCAAAAAGTGAACCATACCCCTCTTAAGTGCCATTCCCCTTGTCATTCTGCTTGTATTGTACACACCATTATCATCACCATCCCTGGGTATTGTCGTTTTGTTCAAGTTGGTTTCGTGTGTCGTATTTGTTGGCCCTGTGTCTTTGTTTGCGTATCATTAGTATTGTCATTCTACTCGTGCCACTCTTCATTAGTCTTTTTTGTTTCATAGTTCGTGTTTATCTTAGTGTGTTATTCTCCATGTAGTATTATCCATATACAATTGTTCTAATAGTATGATTCTAAATTATATATCCTTGAGACTTCTTCATTTTGCGGGTTATTATTCTTCACATAATATTCTCCAAGGATAACGCTTCCTGCTCCATTTGTATTCACATCATTCTTAGTGAACTATATTTCACAGCCAGACAGGAGAGATTACCTACCCAATCCAGGCTTATACAGACAGTCAGTCAGCCCTTACTCCCACAAGGGGTAGGGAGGATCAGCGAAAAAACTCGAGAAACGAAAAAAGAGGTGACAGGAGAAGAACACATGTCAGTTCGCCCACAAAAAGCAAGTTCACAAGCATTCAGAAGTACCAATCACTCATCAGCCCCTGAAATTAAGGGGAGGTCTCCACTTGAGGGATTTTTTTCTTGACCCCTTTCTCCCTCATGGTTATCCCCATTGTTTTTTATATTTTAAGACGCTTGCCCTATTAGTTTGGTGATTTTAAGAATTTCCTCCCCATTCTGTCAATTTTAAGACATTTCGTGCAATTTAGGTGTCCATTTTATCCTGGCGAGCGACAGCGAGCCTGTAATTTAAGAGTAACCGGCCTTTGGCCGGGAAATTTTTCTACCGAAAAATTTACAAATTTGTCTTGAAAGGGGGTCAAGGGGGTGACATTTTAAGATTGCTGGAGGAGTAGGAAACAAACTAGAAACCTCCCCTTAAAGGCTTATAATACACGTTCTATAATTCATACATAAACACACTGTAGTTATAACGGTATAGTAGAGAGAATGTGTTATGTATACTGTTGACAATCGATTCCTATACAGCTTAAGAGTCCAACAAACATAGAGGATTGTCTATTATAGCAGTGATATATACCGTTCGATGGGGAACATAGAAATGCTGGAAGGCTTCATTAGTTATGCATTTATCTATTTTTTTCTTCTCATTACTATTATCATTATAAGTAATGTTTTTTGTTTTAATTAGTATTGTTGTTTGCAGTAGAAATACTTTGCATACTCATCTAGTGTGAACAGAACTATCATTACAATATAATTATACACAATATTGAACATGAAACATTACAACTACTTCTACTACTACTACAAATAATAATAATAATAATAATAAAAATAATAAAAATAAAAATAATAATAATAATAATAGTAATACTATTAATAATAAATAATAACCACGGCATTTCAGTAATATACAGCACTTCATATTTCGGCACCTCCTCCCTTTACACCCCCCCCCCCCCCCCAAAAAAAAAAACAACAACAAACAAACATACGTACTATATACTGGAAACAACACTCACACACCCTTCTTTAAGGGGGCCCATCTCACTTTTTTCCCTTTCTCTCCTTCTTTCTTTGGTTTTATCCATTCGGCCCCATTCAGCCTACTATGTTAAGACGTTTACCCCCATCCAGGTGTCAATATTTTTCTGGCAAGCGGTAGCGAGCCAGCATATCACCACCCATATCACCACCCATAATGAGGGGCGTCGCGCTCCTTGGTGCCGCTAGAAGAGCGGCGAACACATCAAAAGGTCAAAAGGTAAAATGTATATATATATATATATATATATATATATATATATATATATATATATATATATATATATATATATTTGTTTTGACAGCAATCTAAATTTGTACATTTTTCGATAGAAAAATGTCTCCGGCGAAGACGGATTTCTTCATACAATGGTGGCTCGCTATAGCTCGCCAGGAAGAAATCGACACCTGGATGGGGATAAACGTCTTAAAACAGTTGGCTGAATGGTGCCGAATGGATACAAGCCAGAGAAAGAGAGAAAAGGAGAGAAAGATAAAAAAAAGCAGGTGAACCCCCTCAATTCACCGAGAAAAAGTGCCTCAGTTTCCTTACTATCTTGCAAGGGGTTACGGCGGCGTGGCTTTGCACCCTATTTATTACCAACTTTGGCTAATTAGGATTCCTTATGCAGATTGTACCTTGGGGAAGTTCTCGCTGTAGGCATTGTTAGTGAGAATCTATAAACTACTTGGCTAAGAGGCAGGCTGGCAAACGAGACACTTTTATAAGACACTTTTAATAGGTTCGAGTCCTTGGAGTACCACATGTATTCATTACTTCCATTGATTTCATTAGTTAGGTTTATTTGTAAATTAATTGGTGAGTTGGTGAAAACAAATATGAAAATAGTCTCATGACTAAGTCCCTTGTTTTAGTAATCAATATTAAGTATACACAGCCAAATGTATGCTCCTGAAGAGACTCCAGTCCTGACGCTATTCTTGACTTACAGTGTGCTGGCTTAATAATCCAGAAGGGTTCATAGCCTACAAAATCCTATTTTAACTAACTAATTATGCTCCATAGTCCCCATTATGTCTCAGGAAGAGATCATATGGCAAAAATAATGCAACTTCATATATATCTATATACTCAGGCACCCCCCCCCCCCTTTTTTTTTTCTTTTTTCTTTTTTTCTTTTTTTTTTTTTTTAGCTGGGGGTCGCCGACTCGAGACAGAGCCCGGACAGGGACAACAAAACAATGCAACTTAATGTACATTTTCCTGTATCCCCTCCCACACTCAACTCAGTCTTGAAACTACATTGCCCCGGTTTGCCACCTTGCCGAGGCCCTTTCTAGTGTGAATAAATTGTCGGACTGTAGCTGGAATGACTTAGCCGTACTTATATTTTGATAGATACAATTTTAAGTTATTTATAAGATCAGGTAATTAATTGAATAGCTCTAACTAATGACAGTGTAACTCCCAAGTTAACTCCTTGAGGATAAGACGCATGTTTACATTTTATTTTTGTTATCAGTAGCCGATCGATTTTAAGCAATTTAGGGCAGATTTCTAGGCATGAAAGGGGTAAAATGACCTCAATTAGTCCTCAGACGTCCATAATGCCTACCTAAACTGCATAAAATCTTCTACTTATAGTAAACAAAATATATATGAAAAAGTGCATTCTCATATGCTGAAAGGAATAAGTGTAAATTTGGGTTAGACCACTCTTCAACATAAGTACAGTGGTTGATATCAACAGGCTCCAATGGCTTATAATGTATCTGAAAATCATTGTGTTTTGCATCCACAACTTGCAAGCTCTAGTGAAAAGGGTTACTTAATAAGAGTTTACCTTAACCCTATCACAGTGGAATGTAATTCTATAGCTGTATTAAATCCATAGAGTTAGAAGATGATTAACCTGAATAGAGACGTGTGTATAATTAAAATGTAGTACAATATTAATTCCAGCCCATTATCTTGTAGCAAAAATATATATAACTAAAATACATAAATAAACATAATAAATAAAACAAATATATAATAAATCGTGCCTCAAAATGTTCAGCGTTTCAGTCCAATAAAAATCACAAACCATTGGAGTGGCTACGTTGCAGCATCAGCCCGGGATCATAGTTTATTTAGTGGTCGGAGCAGCAGACTTGGAATATCGTGGTTTTCGTTGCCACAGGGATGCACACATCCAAGTAATATAAAATGTGAGACAAAGTGAGACAGACGAGATCAAGAGAGACGTGGCTAATGTTGCAGGGTTGTGTATTATTTGTTTTATCTATCGATCTATCTCTGTATTTACTCAGGCCCATTCCCCATTATATTTCTGGGGGTGGCCGACTCCAGACAGAGCACGAACAGGGACAATATAACACAAAAGGAAAACAATGAACACACAAAAACAAAACACAAATTCACACACATCTAGGTCACCCAGGAGAAGACCCAGAGACCAGGGATCACCAAGGTCACTCCAGCACTCCCCCGGCCCCCGAACCCCCCGAAGAAGTTCCGGTCTCAGCAGGCAGACATGCAGTGAAGCCGCCACCACAAGCCCGCCTACCACACTTCAAGGCGAACCCTTCATATATACCGGCTCCCCGGACCAGGCGCCTGACGGACTATTATCTAGTCCAACTGGCGCCCGATCCCTTCTCCCAAATGACCGCCTTTTCACTCATCTATTCATAAGCATTCTCCATTCATTCCTGTTTATTACCACTTCCCTTGCCTTATCTATAGTCATTCCTCTATCCTATTCCTCAACTGTATCTTTGTTTATGATTAGTTATTTTTTATTCCACCAATTTGTCCCAAACTAATATTTTGTATTTTTCTAGTGGATGAGAGAGACAAAAGGCATAACTGCCTGTAACGAGTGCCTCCCCCAGAGTTGAAAGAATGACAGGGCCAAAATCAAGGAATGTTCGAGCCAAAATGCCTGGACACAGAGAGTTTGAAGCAATTTAAGTCATACGATGAGGGAAAGATGGATTCAGGGAGAGAGTTCCAGAACTCATATGTTGAATAGAAGAATGATTGGGAGTATCGTTTCACTCTTGAGTTGGAGAGTTGTAGAGAGTAGGGGTGGGATTGTGTTGCAAGACGGGTACTACGTACACTGCGTAGAGGAGGTGGTATGGTATACACTGAGAGAGCTCCGAGGAACAATGATTATTGTAGTAGCGATAGAATAGTGAGAGAGATGCAACATTGCGGCGAAGAGAGAGAGATTGCAGAGAGTTGGTGAGTGGACGGGAGTTAATAATACGAAAAGCTTTCTTTTCTACTTTGTCTAGAAATGCTGTATGAGAGGGTCCTCACCACACATGTGAACAATACTCAATACATGGACGCACTGTGCCTCTGTACAGAGCAAGAAGCTGCACAGGGGTGAAGAACCCTGGAGGCGGTTGAGCACACCCAGCTTCTGGGGAGCTGTTTTAGCTAGAGCGATAATATGATCTTTCCCAGAGATATCAGAAAAAAAGATTCACCAAGAATATTAAGAGAAGATGAAAGGTTAATTTGTATGTTGTTGAAGAGTAGGTCATAGTTTTCTGTAAGGGGGCGACGAGTAGACAGATGGAGAAATTGAGTTTTGGAAGCATTGAAAGTAACAACGTTTTGTCTGTCCCAATTATAGATAGTAGAGATATCAGAAGATAAGGGTTTGATGGCCTCCTTACGTGAGTTTTGGAGTTCCTGCTGTGAATAATTTTGTGGAAGGCTAGTTGAATAGTGTAATGTAGAGTCGTCAGCATATGAGCATAGGGGGCAAAATATCAATAGGTTGCCCGAAAATGGGAGCAGGAATCAGAAACCCTCAATAATAAATAAGCATAATATCATAATAACCTCCAAGACGTCGCACCAGATACTGTTGACTTCTATGCTGGATCCCCATTATTAACCCTTTATGTACCAGTGACGTCTTTTTCAATTGATTCTAGCTATATAGAAAGGATTATGTGCAGTTTAAGAAGGATCTGTGGTAGAAGAAAGAAGGGTTATGCGAGATAGTTCGAAGCCTGTTAATTGTTGGAGGTCCCTTTGAAACTGAATAAAAATCATCTAATAGTAGCCAGGATAAAGTTAATAGGACCTCTCCAGTACAGATGGGGTTAATGACCTCGAAATACAGACAGAGATCATTGTTGTGGGGAGACTTTGGGAAGAATCCGTAGGAGAATCTAAACTATTACCAAGGTCAAGGGGAATCAAGCGTCCATCTCTAGTGGTCGAGAGAAAGCCACCCTCCAATTTGGGAGGAATCGAACTTCGGCTGAGATATTATCCTATAGAAAAATATCCAAATTTAGTTTAAAGGATTGGTGGGGGGAAGGAGGTTATTTATTATCATTGTCTTATTTAGTATTTATTGTTTATATTTTTATCATATATTTTTTTTTTTTATTATTATTATTATTTATCTCGATTTGATGGCGATTATTCTTGTGAGGAGACTTTGGGGAGAATGTGTATGGCAATGTACTATACATTTACCAAGGTCAAGGTGAATAATGTGATAGTGAGTTCTTTGCGAGACGTTAATTAACCTATACAGTATCGGTGGCATATTTTTCATTATATTATGGCAACTATTAGACAATTAAAATAAGGGTGGGAAGGATGTCTACTCATTAAAGGACTATAAGGGTGGGAAGGATGTCTACTCATTAAAGGACTACAGACTATCTCAATTAATCCCTTTAGCTACCATATATTATTCCTAAGCTTCATAAAATCGTCTAAATGTAGCTGTAATCAATATATATTACGTCGCCGGTATAGGAAGGGTAAACTAATATCTGGGAACTGACATTCATCTTACCGTGCGATTATCATTTAGGTTAACATTAGGCGATATCGAGTGGAAAAATTCAGTGCCGTGAATAATACAATGAAAATCTAAACCCTCATATCACAAATATGTCTTCATTGTAGAGACATGACAGTTTCGGTTATTCTTGAGCCCACTCTGTACAAATGTGAATACTTACTTGTAATATATAATCATACAGTAGTACTCATAAACACTGTTCTTCGGTAAAGCTAAATAAATACGAACATAAACTATTGAGGGGAGGTTTTTAGTTTGTTCCCTAGACCTCCATCGAGCTTATAATAATTACACCCCCTAAACCCCCTTTCAAAATAAATGTGTACATTTACCTAACTTAACATAACCAACGATAACCAAACGTTACTAAGCCAACCTAGCCTGCCTACTCCTACTCTCTCTCTCTCTCTCTCTCTCTCTCTCTCTCTCTCTCTTTCTCTCTCTCTCTCTCTCTTTATTTGTCACTGTCCATCCTAATCAAACCTTACCAAACAGCTGACACTCCTTCATTTCTCACAGCCGATAAAACTTCATTTCTCCCAGCCACCCAAACCAAAGACCAACCCAGCCAATACTATATTATTTCTCACAGCCAATACTCCTTCATTTTTCCCAGCAGATAGTCTGTCATTTTCCTCAGCCTATATTTCTCCATTTCTCACAGCGGATACTCCTTAATTTCTCACAGCCGATACTCCTTCCTTTCTCAGAGCCAATACTCCTTCATTTCTCACAGCCGATACTCATTCATTTCTCAGAGCCGATATTCCTTCATTTCTCACAGCCGATACTCCTTCCTTTCTCACAGCCAATACTCCTTCATTTCTCACAGCCGATACTCATTCATTTCTCACAGCCGATACTCTTTCATTTCTCACAGCCGATACTCCTTCATTTCTCACAGCAGATACTCCTTCATTTCCCACAGCCGATATTCTTCATTTCTCACAGCCATCTAAACCGAAGACCAACCTAGCCGATACTATTTCATTTATCACAGCAGAAACTCCTTCATTTCTTTCAGCCTATACTTCTCCATTTCTCACAGCGGATACTCCTTCATTTCTCATAGCCGGTACTCCTTCATTTCCCACAGCCGATATTCCTTAATTTCTCACAGCCGATACTCCTTCATTTCTCACACCCGATACTCCTTCATTTCTCACAGCCGATATTCCTTAATTTCTCACAGCCAATACTCCTTCATTTCTCACACCCGATACTCATTCATTTCTCACAGCAGATACTACTTAATTTCTCATAGCCGATATTCCTTCATTACTCACAGGTGATAGTCCTTCATTTCTCACAGCCGATACATACTCCTTCATTTCTGACAGCCGATACTCCTAAATTTCTCACAGCAGATAATACTCCTTCATTTCTCACAGTTGAAACGCCTTCATTTCTCACAGCAGATATTCCTACATTACTCACAGCCAATAGGCATTCATTTCTCACAGCCGATAGTCTTTAATTGCTCACAGCCAATAGTCATTCATTTCTCACAGCCAATATTCCTTAATTTCTCACAGCCGATATTCCTTCTTTTCTCACAGCCGAAACTCCATTTCTCCCAACCATCCAAACCACCCACCAGATACTCCTTCATTTGTCCCGCCCACTGATCCCCGACAAGCTACACATACACGAAAATACACAACCTCCGTGAGAGAATGATTAAGCGAGGAAATGTTTTCTTTTGAATCGAGCGCGGGAGTAGTACCAGCGATCCTGACTTGTCTTGGGTAGTGAACCCGAGCGATACGGGTTCTGTTTCTTTTCTCTCTTTCACTTTCTTTCTTTCCTTACATTTTTTAGTCCTTCCTTCCTTCTCTCTCTCTCTCTCTCTCTCTCTCTCTCTCTCTCTCTCTCTCTTGCTATTTATCTATCCCGTTCATTTCCCCCCTTTCTTTCGCTTTTTCCTGTATTTTCTTCTCTCCGATTCTTGCAAATATAGATGCTCTTCTGTATTATTCGAGTCAATTACATCCCCCCCCTCTCCTCTCTCTCTCTCTCTCTCTCTCTCTCTCTCCTCCTCATACCTCGCCGATCACAGACAAGACATTGGAATGCACACGAGTGGAGAAAGAGGTCGCATTTTCTTTCTCGGTCGAACGTTGCTCTATAGAGCGAACTGAATGGCAAGAATGTGCCGAATGTTTCAATTACAGGATTTTGTTTTGTTTTTAGATAATATATATATATATATATATATATATATATATATATATATATATATATATATACTGTATAAGTGTATATATATAATTATACTGTATATATATATATATATATACAGTATATATATATATATATATATATATATATATATATATATATACAGAATATATATATATATATATATATATATAGAGAGAGAGAGAGAGAAAGAGAGATAGAGAGAGAGATACAATACATATATATATATAGTATGGACAAGGAGAGGGAGTAAAAGAGTGACAGGTTTGTTGTTGTTGTTGTTGCTGTTCCTCAGGCTGTCTGGCCGAACAGACCCAAGGTCCCGAGCAAGGCCAAGGCCATAAACGAGCGCCTCCACAAAACCCTCCCTGCTTACCACTAATAAAGCCCAGGTGACCGAAGCCACTCCAAGGCGGGGAGCTGAGGAGGGTGCAGAAACGCCCAGGAAACCAAAGCCCCACCCAAGGCCCTGTGCCCCTCAGCAATTATGAAGTGAGAGTTGAGTAGCAAAGAAAAAATGTGACGCTTTGGTTCCCAATCTGTCAACCTCTAGGTTGGCAGTAGGGAGGTCAATCCTCGGAAGAGACGCCGTCACTTGAGATCTAGAAAATATATTAGTAAAAAGAACAGAGTAAGCTATGGGTATGGCAGAGATTGCTCAGCTCTCACTCTGATAGACCAGCCCATCACCACATGACTAGAACCCTATCCTCTCAGCATCAGCTAGGTTAGGCCCTAGAAAGCCGCCTTTGGCAGGGGGATAGCTCCCCTATTTGAACTCCTTTCGGGGTTGGGCACCCGCCAGGAGAGTGACAGGTAACGGGCCGTTATGTACAGGGTGATTCAAAACTCTACCGATAAACTGTATGAGTAAAGAGATGAGCATATTTGAAATAGAAAACTCTAAGAAAACAACAAAAAAACATTAAAAATAAGTTCAGAGGATTTGCTATGTTCGTAGCAGAAGCAGATAAGAGTTGCATTCCAGTTTACAAATCGGGAGATAGGTGATTGATGTCTTTACTGTCATTGAAATTTGGATACGATGGTTGAGTTGGTAATAATATTTAAGGCATATTGATGTAACATATTGAGTCTGATTGTCACATCGAAATGATGTAGCAGTTTTTCGCAAATATTTACCTCAAAATCGCTATTGTGAAATAATAACACAAATATTACAGACAACGATATAGCCAACACCTCAGCCAACTGTCTGAACACTTAATTACTTAGCTGTCATGGGATTCAAGCTGATCCCGAGGCTTTGAGTTTCATCTCGATTAAGCTACGATACTAAACCGCAATTCAGTCAAACGAAAACCTTATACAGAACATTTAACAAGTATGTCAGCTTACTTATCATTAACCCCTCCTGTACCGGCGCCACCCTATTAACTTTATTCTGGCTACTATTAGACGATATTATTCAGCTTTAAAGGGGCCTCCAGCAATTAACAGGCTTTGAACTATCACACTAAACCCTTTTTACTACCACAGATCCTTCTAAAACTGAACAAAATCCTCTAAATATAGCTAGAAGAAAATTATAAAGACGTGGCCGGTACAGAAGGGGTTACAGTACACCATGAGTTACGAAGAATACTATACATGTTTTGTCAATGTGGAATTACGCGTAGATTAGCATATAGCAGGTATCCAACGTTCGCTCTAGGCTACCGATTCATTTAGTATGTTCACCTCGAAAGCTTCATGAAAACCTTCGAAACAATTTACCTCGATCGTAATATTAGCTCGATTACTCTAGTCGTGTGTGAGTAATAGAGGTTATTGTTCAAGGGATTTGGACTACTTACTTGGAACAAGATATAGCCATCAATCTAACGAATAGGACAAAACATTACTGATATGTTTTTTCATGTTAGGTTACCCATTGTAGTGTTCATAATTGTTTCTATTGTTATAAATACAGAATTAAGTAGAAAACCAATTTTAGGGGAACACACACACACACACACACACACACACACACACACACACACACACACACACACACACACACACACACACACACACACACACACACACACACACACACACACACACACACACACACACACACACACACACACACACACACACACACACACACACACACTTCACTCACTCACTCACTCACTCACTCACTCACTCACTCACTCACTCACTCACTCACTCACTCACTCACTCTCTCTCTCATGCACACATTTCTTCGCTGTGTTTATTTGTAATGTGTGCATATTTCTTGTGCTTCATTCAATGCAGGAACAGCAGCCCAATGAGTTTTCCGAGTACGCCCCAGGCAAAAAGAAGTGGCGAAAGTGGATGATATATCGCTGTCCTCATGAGCAGTCTCTCTCTTTCATATATAAATATAGATAGATAAATAGATATATAGATAGAGAGAGAGAGAGAGAGCTAGAGCTAGAGCTAGAGAGAGAGAGCTAGAGCTAGCGAGAGAGAGAGACCTGTCTCTGTCTCTCTCTCTCTCTCTCTCTCTCTCTCTCTCTCTCCACGCGCTTTACTCTGTCCATGTCTTTTTCAGTACAGTCCCTCCAAAAAAGTCCGTTCCCGGGAGTGGGCTATGATGCATCGCTGTCCCGGCCCTGTTCTTCGCTATGACGCATCACTCGTATTTTTAGTCATTAGCGGAGTCGGTCGGTAGTGGCGGCGGTGGTGGGGGTGGAAGGGGAGGGGAGAGAGGAGAGAAGGGTGGTTATGGTGGGGAAGGGAAGGGAGGGGAGAGAGGGAGAGGGTGATGGTGGTGGAACAGGGGAGGGGAGGTGGATGGGGAGAAGAGAGGGAGATGGTAGAGGTGGTGGGGGGGGGGAGAGGGAGGGGGTGGTGGTGGAATAGGGGAGGGGAGGAGAGAGGGAGATGGTGGTGGTGGTGGAATAGGGGAGGGGAGGTAGATGGGGAGAAGAGAGGGAGATGGTAGCGGTGGTGGTGGGGGGGAGAGTGGGAGAGGGAGGGGGTGATGGTGGGGGGGGGGGAGGGGAGAGGGAGGGGGTGGTGGTGAAATAGGGGAGGGGAGGTGGATGAGGAGGAGAGAGGGAGATGATGGTGGTGGTGGAATGGAGGATGGGAGGTGGATGGAGAGAAGAAAGGGAGATCGTAGCGGTGTTGGTGAGGGGGAGTGGGACAGGGAAGGGGGGCTGGGGGGGGAGGGGAGAGGAACGGGGTGGTGGTGTAATAGGGGAGGTGGATGGGCAGGAGAGAATGAGATGGTAGCGGTAGTGGTGGTGGGGGGGAGTGGGAGAAGGAGGGGTGATGGTGGGATCTAGGAGGGTAGGAGAGGGGTAGGGGTGGAAGAAGTTAAGAGGTGGCCTGGGAGGGAAAAATGAAAGAGAAATAGAAGAGTACACTGCCAGTAAAAAAGGTTAAGAGTAAAGCGAAGTGTAAGGCAGGTAAAAGGAAGGAATTGGAAGGAGGGAAAAAGGAAAACACGCTTGGAAGGGATATGACCGACGGTATTCACTGGGTGAGAGGGAAAGGAAATACACACACATACACACACACATATACTGACACACCCACACACATACTGACACACACACATCGTGACACACACACACACACACACTTACACACATTGACACATACACACACGCACATATACTGACACCCACACACTGACCTACAAACACATACTGACACACACACACACACAAATACACACACACACACACACACACTTTCTCGCTCTCTCTCACCCCAATTTTCCACGGACAACTTTTCACTCACACCAAAACATTGAAGACACTATGCACAAAAAGTTAACCCTTTCAGTTTGGCATGACTCAATATATATATATATATATTCATTCCGGCTATCAGTAGGCAGTTTCAATTAGTTAATGAAGGATTTTTAAAGTCAGAAGTTTGTTCTCTCTCTCTCTCTCTCTCTCTCTCTCTCTCTCTCTCTCTCTCTCTCTCTCTCTCTCTCTCTCTCTCTCTCTCTCTCTCTCTCTCTCTCTCTCTCTCTCTCTCTCTCTCTCTCATCCAATGTGTAAGAAGGAGACGAAAGCAAAGCTGCCTATATAATAACCCCCCCGCCCCCCAAGAAAAAAATCATACTGATCCCTAAATGTCCTTCCTAAACTGATAATGTGTGTGTGTGTGTGTGTGTGTATACAGTTTTGAGAGGGTCTTTCCATATTTACAAACTAACGTAATGCATCTTTCAACGCTCACATATCCTTAGTAAACTCCATAAAGGTGTCTAATAATAACCTATACACTTAAACACGTAAAGCGTCCTCAAAAGATGGATATATTGAATTAAGTTGGATATTGTGATGATAGTGAGGGGTAATGATATGATGAAGTGTGATAGTTGTGGTGATGTGTTGGTGGTGATGAGGTTATTGTGATGATAGTGAGGGGTAATGATATGATGAAGTGTGATAGTTGTGGTGATGTGTTGGTGGTGATGAGGTTATTGTGATGATAGTGAGGGGTAATGATATGATGAAGTGTGATAGTTGTGGTGATGTGTTGGTGGTGATGAGGTTATTGTGATGATAGTGAGGGGTAATGATATGATGAAGTGTGATAGTTGTGGTGATGTGTTGGTGGTGATGAGGTTATTGTGATGATAGTGAGGGGTAATGATATGATGAAGTGTGATAGTTGTGGTGATGTGTTGGTGGTGATGAGGTTATTGTGATGATAGTGAGGGGTAATGATATGATGAAGTGTGATAGTTGTGGTGATGTGTTGGTGGTGATGAGGTTATTGTGATGATAGTGAGGGGTAATGATATGATGAAATGTGATAGTTGTGGTGATGTGTTGGTGGTGATGAGGTTATTGTGATGATAGTGAGGGGTAATGATATGATGAAGTGTGATAGTTGTGGTGATATGTTGGTGGTGATGAGGTTATTGTGATGATAGTGAGGGGTACAAAGGAGTACAAAGGAAATCAAGCAACAACATATCTAGTGACCCTTCTAGGCTGCTTGTCCTCCAAAACACTGAGGATCAAGTGTCCAAACAGTGGTTTAGAGTGGGTAAGGGAACATTGGAAAGGGAATTACTGCCCTGGAACTAATGTCCGTGGCAGGATTAGGAAGTTAGTAGGGGACAGATGGGTTAGTAACTGAGGGGGGGATAAAATAAAGTTATTCATTTACAAACGCAGTCAGTCGCGGGTTTGATGCGAGATATTTGTCTAGGCGGAGTTTAAATGAATCAACGGTGATGCAGTCTATAACGTCTCAGGGAAGCCCATTCCACAAGTTGACAACTCGATTGAAGAAGAAATTCTTAGATTCGTGTGAGTTAAAAGATTTACCAATAATTTTGCAACCGTTTCCCCGCGTGTAATTAGATTGGTCGATAGTGAAGTACTTACTACAGTTCATATTGTCGATGCCTTTGATGATTTTGAACACTTGAATTAAGTCACCTCTTAATCTGCGCTGGGTTAAAGGAAATATATTTAATTCTCTAAGACGCTCTTTGTATGGTTTGTTCTTTAGGCTAGGTATCATTTTGGTAACTCTACGTTGAACTCGTTCTAGCTTGTTTATATATTTTTGGTAATAAGGGCACCAGGATTGAACGCAGTATTCCAGAAGAGGGCGGACTAAGGAATTGTAAAGGGTTAGGATAACTTCTTTGGATTTATGCTCAAATGACCTGCCTATAAAGCCAATTATTTTGTTTGCCTTCTTAACAACTTCTGAGCATTGTTGACTCGGTTTTAGGTTACTCGATATTGTTACTCCCAGATCGGTTTCTCTGTTTACATTCTTAAGCGGAGTGCCATTCATCGAATAGTTTGCTTTCTCATTTAGGTATCCAATATGTAGTACTTTACATTTATCCGCATTGAAACTCAATTGCCATATTTGGGCCCAACATGACAATTTATCTAGATTGTGTTGCATATCGTCAACTTGTTCTTTTGAGAGTACGCTATTTGCAATTTTTGTATCGTCAGCAAATTTTGAGATTGTATAGGTGAGACCCTCATCTATGTCGTTGATGTAAATTAGAAAGAGAATTGGTCCCAGTACAGATCCCTGGGGTACCCTGCTACTTACATTGGTCCATTTAGATGCCTTACCGTTTATGACTACTCTTTGCTTTCTGTCGCTGAGCCAATTTTCTATCCATTTCAACACACCGTCTTGTATTCCATGCGCTTTTAGTTTTAGCAGTAAACGTTTGTGGGGAACTTTGTCAAAGGCCTTTTGAAAATCAAGGTATATAATATCTACAGCTTTACTCTCATCGTAGAGGTTGAGGATATTCGTGGAAGAAGTCTAAGAGGTTTGTTAAACAGGAACGTTTTTTACGAAAGCCGTGTTGAGTATCTAAGAGTATGTTATTTTCCTCTAAGTGATTTACGAGTCTGTCTCTTATGACCGTTTCTAGCATTTTACATACAACTGAGGTTAAGCTAATTGGACGATAGTTACTGGGTAGGGATTTGCTGCCTTTTTTGAATATCGGTGTTACGTTGGCTAGCTTCCACTGATCAGGCATAGTTCCAGACTGCAAGGATTTATTGAATAGTAATGTCAGTGGTTTGGAGAGCTCATCCATAGCTTCCTTTAGAACTCTAGGCGAGATTGTATCAGGTCCAGGCGTTTTATTTACCTTGATTTTATCTAAACAATTCAATACTTCTCTCTCTGTAACGGTGATATTGCTTAGAACATCTGAATTATCAATCTGAATCGGCGATGGTGTAGGGATATCACTGAGGTCTTCTGTTGTAGAAACTGATGCAAAGAAGGTATTGAGGGCATTACTCATTTGTACGTCGTCTTTGGTGTATTCTCCATTTTCATCGACTAACGGTCCAACAGTTGAAGTAACTACTTTTTTCTTTCTGATATAACTAGAATTCTTTCGGGTTTGTTTTACTTTGATTCGCAATATGTAACTCTAAGGTCTTTTTACTTTGCTTAATTAACTTTTTGGCTTTGCGTCGTAGCTCTACAAATTTCACCCGTTCTTCGTCATTTTGTGAGGATTTTAATCTATCATTAGCAAATATTTTAGCAAGCAGGCAGTTTGAAATATCTTTATTCCACCATTTGGGCTTATTATTATGGCCTGGACGCCGTATTTTCGGTGGTATGCAGTCTTGCACTGCTTTTACGTAAGTGGTTTCGAATAACTTCCAAGATGTATTTATGTCGTTATTGTTAATTAAATAGCTCCAGTCAGTTTCTTTAAACATAGCTCTAAGTTTATGGAAGTTTGCTTTCTTGAAATTAGGGACTTTTTCGATGCTACTATTTGGTTCGTTACTAGTAAACTTTAAAGTGAAAGTTATCGTACGATGGTCGCTATTACTGAATTCATCACCAACATTCAAATTCTCTATTAATTCTTCTTTTGTTGCAAGTACAATGTCAAGAACATTATTACCACGGGTCGGCGTTCGAACAAATTGATAAAGCGAACTCTCTTGCAAGTTCGTATACAAGTCATGTCCGGAGTGTGAAGTAAGAGTATCGCCCCACTTGGTCACAGGTAAATTAAAGTCCCAAAAATTACGGTATCTTGTGAGTTACATACATCTGCAATTTGTTCGTAAATTTCTCGGTCAGTTTGCAATAATTGAGCTGGAGGTCTGTATATTAACGCAAGTATTATTTTTGTACCTTTATTATTCTTTATTAGCACAAAAGATGTGTCGACGTTCACAATTTGAGGTTTTGACAAGAGGGTAGGGTTAAGAGTTTCTTTGATATAAAGTAAAACGCCACCCCCATTTCTATTTATTCGGCTTTTCTCAAACATTGCATAACCGGGAAGTGAATACTCTGCTAAAAAGTCTCTATCTTCGGTATTGAGCCAAGATTCAGTTATGCCAATCACATCATAATTTTCTGTAAACACTAACTCCTCTAAATCTGAAAATTGATTGCGTATGCTACGAGCGTTTGCAAAGAAAACCTTTAAATTTGTTATTTTAGATCTCACGGAACGCTCTTTAATAATATTTTTGGTTCTTGTCGGATCTACGTTATGTTCATGGCTGTCCTCGGTCCTCGCTGTCTTCGGTCCTTATCGCTGGTGGTCCTCGGTTGCCTCTGTTTTTTGCTTGGCGTTGGATGATTTATGTCACTGCTGCTTCTTTTCGGATGGCGTTTTTTGATCCATGGCTGCGGACTGCTTCGTGTAGGAGACGACCCATGCGTGCTGAACCCACAGGGTTTAGATGAGTGCCATCCTTGCGGAACAGAGTAGGCTGGTTGTAGAAGTTGTCCCAGAGGTTGATGAATTTAACTTCTTCCTTCAGACACAAATATTTTAGTCGGCTATTTGTGCTGAAGGCCTTGTCGTAGAATTTGTCAGGTGCGTCGATCTTGGGGAGAATGCCTGAGATTATGATATTCCTTGACTTGTTTTTGTAGTGCTGGATCATTTTGCGATATTTCTCCATCAACTCTTCGGATCTGGTGCGCATGACGTCATTTGAACCAGCATGGATGACAAAAAGGGTATTTTCATTTGCATCCTTTGTGGTATCTTCGAAGGCTTCCACAATGTCGTGCAGTCCAGCTCCTGGGATGCAAAATCTTTTTCGTCGATTTGGGACTGTCGCAGAACTCTTCGACCTGTCCTCGTACGATGGAATCCCCAACGAGCCTGGTCTCTTCTGGTTCGTCTTCCATCTCTACCAAGATCTCAAATCTGTTTGACATTGTGACTGGTAGATGAGACCTTTTCTGCGTTGGCCGTGCACCGTTCCTCACTGGTGTAAATCCGGAAACCTGTGGTGGCAGGACTCTGCGTACAGGTCGGGGAGAGGAGTGGTTAGAACGGGGGCGAGGGGTTGGTACTGTTCGTGCTAGCAGGCTTCTTGCACGAGGAGTGGGGGAGAGACTAAGGTGAACAGGGCGGCTGTCCTGGTTTGATGTCGGCTCAGGTTCGTCAGAAGCATCTGCTGCAGTGGCTACTGCAGGTGTTGGATTGCTGGCAGATGACGTTGGGGTGGTGGTGGATGCTGGAGTTGAAATAATTGGAGTTAGTGATACTCCAACGTTGAGTGTTACAAACTCTTGGAGTGATTCCAGCTTCCTGGTGAGGGCGTTGATCTTGTTGTGGGCTTCATCCAATTTTGCTGTCAAATCCTCTCGTTGCTGGCAGAGTCGGCAGACTTGTGGATCGGCAGGAGCAAACATGGAAGCACCAAACCTACCGGCGCAGTTCGTACAGGCACGAGGCATGGTGACGATCACTTTCTTCAGATCACTTCACTCACTTAAATATACTTAACTCACTTTAAAAACACTAAACTCACTTTAAAAACACTTATCTCACTTTAAAAACACTTCACTCACTTCAGGTCGCTTCACTTACTTAAATGGCCTAACCGAAAACAAAAATGTTGAAATACGCACAAATAATTTATCAGCGGTGATAGCCTAACCAAAAATTAAAACAAAACAAAATTAAATTTGAATACGCAGTGATAGCCGAACCGAAAACAAATTTATTTTTATTTAAACAGAAATAGGCCACCAGGGGTGATAGCCTATCCTAACCGAAAACAAAAACTATGAAATACCGGTACGCAGAAATAGGCCACCAGCGGTGATAGCCTAACTGAAAATTTTAAAATTGAAGTACGCAGAAATAGGCCACCAGGGTTGATAGCCTAGACTAACCTTAAACAAAAATAACAGAAAACAAAAATTATGAAATACCGGTACGCGGTGATAGCCTAACTGAAAATTTTAAAATTGAAGTACGCAGAAATAGGCCACCAGGGATGATAGCCTAGACTAACCGAAAAAAGAAACTAGAAAGTATGAAATATGCAGAAGTAGGCTACCAGGGGGTGATAACCTACTTAAAAAACCAAAACAAATATATATATATATATAATAGAATATGTAATTAAATATACAATTCACCAAATAGAGATTATATAAGAATAAACTGTAACTGCACACAAGGGGTTAATATACTGTATCAACAGATGGCGCTGGTGTCACTGTAGGCTAGTCAAGCAGGATTATATTTAGATAAACAAAGTTATCAGTCAAAGGTTACTACAAGATCATGCAAGCAACAACTAAAATTACAGATATATATAGCTACAGTAGGATACTGAATACGATAACTACTAGAGTTAATAAGAAAATACAAAGCTAGGTCGATTAGAGGTGCGTGTGCGTCGTCTGCTACAAGCTAGGATAACAAATGTAAACAACAATGTTTATCAGTCAGAAAAACAATAAAATAACATGCACGGCAACTACAGAACTATGTGGAGGTTAAACAAGCACTTAACTACTGTTCATGCAATGAATAAAGGGAATAGGGATATGAAATACTCAAATTAGGATCGAGTTTTCTCAGTGGCGATGCGGAGCTGTTGGCGGTGCTAAAGCCGGCCGGAGAGACCACCACGTAATATGGTATGATGGGTAATGGTATGATGAAGTGTGATAGTTGTGGTGATGTGTTGGTGGTGATGAGGTTACTTTGATGATAGTGAGGGGTAATGATATGATGAAGTGTGATAGTTGTGGTAATGTGTTGATGGTGATGAGGATTTTGTGATGATAGTGAGGGGTATTGGTATGATGAAGTGTGATAGGTGTGGTGATGTGCTGGTGGTGATGAGGTTATAGTGATGATAGTGGTGATGGGTAATTATGTATATTTGTATGTTGTAGTGTTGGTGGTGATTAGGTTGTGGTGAGTGAAGTTGGTTATTGTGATGATCGTGGTGGTTAATCATGTATATTTGTATGTTGTTGTGTTGGTAGTGATGTCCTAGTGATGATGTTGGATATTGTGATGATACTGGTGGGTTTCCATATGGTGTTGCGTGATAGCTGTGGTGGTGTGTTGGTGGTAGTAATGTTGTGGTGATAACAGTTGGATATTTTGATGAATATGTTGATTTATAATATGTGCTATGATGATTTCATGTGTAAAATGTATGTTGGTAGGTGAGTGTGTGTGTGCATAGGTAATAAACACAATATAGTTTTAGGTGCAACATTGGTTTATCAGTGACGCAGTAATATAGGGAGGAGTCGGATTAACACACTTCTCTCACAAACTAACCCACGGGTCGTTTGCCAGCATTTCTGTTCCCCACTATCTCCAATAAGATCCTATCTCCACTAAAGCTCTATATTAAAATCCTATATTAACATCCTATCTCCACTAAAGCTCTATATTAAAATCCTATATTAACATCCTATCTCCACTAAAGCTCTATATTAAAATCCTATAATAAAATCCTATAATAAAATCCTACTCCATTAAATCTCTATATTAAAATCCTCTATAATATCCTATGCAAACTACCGGTAATGCACGGGTTGTTTGCCAGAATTTGTTCCACTTTATCTCCAATAAAATCCTATCTCAAATAAAAAAATATTAATATCCTATATTAACATCGTATCTCCACTAAACCTCTATATTAAAATCGTATATTAACATCCTATTTTCACTAAAGTTCTATGTTAAAATCCTATATTGACATCCTATCTCCACTAAAACTCTACATTAAACTAATATATTAAAGTCTTCTCTCCAATGAAGCTCTATATTTAAATCATATGTCCAATAAAGTTTTATATTAAAATTCTATCTCCAATAAAGATTTATATAAAACTCGCATATGTATAATGATGTACAGTACTAACAAACTCTCTCTGAAATATTGCTTGAGGTTATACTTCCCCTACCCCTAATAAGAGCGAAATACAAAATACATAATATATTAAAAAGTGAATCATCATAAATCAATCGTATAACGAATTATGATTTTATATTGGTTGCTACCAGAACATTCGTTACTAAAAAAAAAAACAGAAAAAAACAAAATAATAATAATAATAATAATAATAATAATAATAATAATAATATTAATCATTTCATTTTACAATTCGATAGGGTATTTCTGTCTTTCATTCGGGCTATCATTACATGATTAAATTTAGCTTAGAGATTAGTCTTAATAAATCTCTAAGCTAAATTTAATCACACCCAGATTCCCTTCAAATTATATTTGCAATATTTCGATAGAAAAATGCCCCTGTCGAAGGCTGAATTCTTTAAAGTTACAGGCTCGCTATTATTCGCTCAGATAACATCGACACCTGAATGGGGTGAAGCGTCTTATTATCGCCAAACTAATGGGGTGAAACTCATAAAATCTCCAAAGTAATGGAGTGAAACAGGGGAGAACCAAAATGATCTCCCTCGGTCCAAAAAAGGATTAACCCTTTCAGTACCAGTCACTTCATGTCTCAGTTTATTCTGGCTGTCATTAACGATTTTCCAGAATGTATGGACAATTCTATGGTGGAGGGGGGGGGGGGGGGCAGAGAATTAACTGAGATCCTTGTACCCTTTGAATGCTTGAGGTCCTTCCCAAGCTGAATACAATCGTCTACTGATAGCCGACATAAACATGTGTCCTCGTAGTGACAGGTTTAAGGGGAGATGTCTAGCCCCATTAGTTGTCAGATTTTAAGCCAATTAGTTTGGCGATTTTAAGACCTTTCGTCCCATATCTTTTTCAATATTAAGACTTCGTATAATTTAGATGGCGATTTTTTTCCTGGCGAGCGATAGCAAACCTGTAATTTAACAGAAACCGGCTTTTGGTCGGGACATTTTCTACCGAATAATGTACAAATTTATCTTGAAGGAAGGTTTTTAGGAAGGTGTTTTTTTAAGCTCGATGGAGGTCTAGGGAGGAAACTAAAACAAACAAATACTATACATAAATGAGCAAATACATACGCCATCCCCGGGGTTAAGAGAGCCCACCTCGCTTTTTTCTCTATCTCTCCCACTCTCTTTGGCTTGTATCCATTCGGCCCCATTAAGCCTACTGTTTTAAGACGTTTACCCCCTACCAGGTGTCAATATTTTCCTGGCGAGCGGTAGCGAGCCAGCATATATATATTTTTGTTTTGACAGCAAGCTAAATTTGTAAATTTTTCGATAGAAAAATTTCTCCAGCGAAGCCAGATTTCTCCATATAATGCCGGCTCGCTATCGCTCGCCAGGAAGAAATCGACAACTGGATGGGGATAAACGTCTTTAAACAGTTAGCTGAATGGGGCCGAATGGATACAAGCCAGGGAAAGAGAGAAAAGGAAAGAGATAAAAGAAGCCGGTGACCCCCCTTAAACACATCTGATAACAACTAACCCTTTCAGTGACGCGTTCCTTTTGTTCAGTTTGGCTATCTATAGACGATTTTAATGGCTTGGGAAGAAATAGTGGCAGTCAGAGGGTTAATTTGGATAGTTTGCGCCCCTTTGATTCTTAGAGGTCCTTCATAAACTGCATAAAATCGTCTAACAATAGCCAGAATATAATGAAGTGTCATCTTGAAGGGGTTAAGGGGGGATGGGTGTATTTATTTGCTTATTTATATATCTGTGTATTTTATTTAGTTTTTTCTGTTCACCCTAGACCTCCATCAAGCTTTAAAAAACGCCACCAAGACCCAACTTCAAGATTGTTTTTTTTTTTTTTTTTTTTATAGAAAAATTCGGCTGGTTCCTGTTAAATTTGAGGCTCTCTATCGCTCGCCAGAAGAAAATTCGAAACTTTAATTGCATGAAAGGACGCTATATTGGAAAAGGGGGGTGGGGGGTGGAAGATCTTAAAATCGCCAAACTAATGGGACAAACGTCATATAATCTGAGAACTAACGGGGCTATACATGAGGGAAAGAGGGGTCCAGAAAAATCAACCCTCCCCCCATAAGGGTAGACAGACCGTTTTTCTGGACCCCCTTCTCCCTAGTGTTTTGATATTTTAAGACGTTGGTTCCATTGGTTTGGGGATTTTATGACCTTTCACCCCATTTCTTTGTCAATATTACGACCCTTCGCGCCATTTAGGTGTCGATTTTTTCCTGGCGAGCGATAGAGAGCCTGTAATTTTAGGAGGAATCGGCCTTCGGCCGGGAAATGTTTCTACCGAGAAATGTATAAATCTATCTTGAAGGTGGGGGGGGGGGGGTTTCTAAGCTTGATGGAGGTCTAGGGAGGAAACTAAAAAAATATATGAATACATGAATTAATAGACCAAACAAACAGCCTTACGTCCCCTTAAGTCAATATATACATAGCTCTTGTTAATGTAGAGATCTATATGGAATATTATTTTCCGGTTTTCGTTTGATACAATCGTCTAGTGTTAACCTTACCATGTGCAGGGCAGGTTATTTTGTTCTTCTATTGTTTTACCCGCCCTATTTAACTCCATTGTTTTGAAGATTTTAAGACGTTTCACCTCATTAGTTTGGCGATTATAAGACACTTCACCCCATTAAGGTGTCGGATTTGTTAGGTGATTGATAGCGAACCTGCACTTTAGGGGATACAAGCCTTCAGAGGGGAAATTTTTGTACATATTTAGCTTGAAGGGATATGGGTGGTGTGTATTTTATATTTTCTTTCTTTCTTTTTAAGGGGGTCTTGGAGGTATTTTCCTTAGCCTAGGAGACAAACTATAATAATGCATTGCTCGCACATTTAAAAAACAAGCAAAGGCCTCAACGATAATCAAACATAATATCCTGATAACCCACAGGAGGTCGGCTCAAATAGGGTTATGGGGGTAGTACTCGCTTTCTTATGGACCCCCTTCTCCCTCATGTTTAGCCTATTAGTTTTGAGGTTTTAAGACGTTCGTTCCGTTAGTTTGGCGATTTTGAGACCTTTCGCCTCATTTTGTTATCATTATTACGACCTTTCGTGCCCTTTAAGTGTCGATTTTTTCCTGGCGAGCGACAGGTAGCCTCTAATTTTAGAAGGAACTGGCCTTCGGCTGGGATATTTTTCTACCGAAAAATATACAAATATACCTTGAAAGGGGGTCTAGGGGGTGTTTTTCTAAACTTGATGAAGATCTAGCAAGGAATCTAAAAAATAAATATATACATATATACCGGGTATATATATATATATATATATATATATATATATATATATATATATATATATATAGACCAAAACCCAAGCACTACCCCCTTAAATGGAATGATATAATATTAAAGCTCGCTGTCTGAGGGTAAGCTTTAATTATTTTTCACTGCAATTTGAAAAAAAAAAAAAAAAAATAGGACGCTGATCACTCTCATCAAAGCCCAACCCCGAGATATTAATTAGGGCATTAGCCATTTGGGTGATTGGATATTTAATCACCCCGGTTGCCATATTCCCCAAGTTTGTACTGGTTTATGCTCATAATTATTAATACAATTATTAGGGGTTCAAGCCTACGGCGGGGAACCCCTATTGAAATTGTTCGGATTATTATATACATTTATTTACTTATTTTATATTATAAGTTGTTTTCATATTCTTCCAAATTATTCATGGGCACCGGTTATTACGCAATAAATCCTGAACAGCTTGTCGGATCCCGACCAAACTTTGAGACAAGGTGTGTTTTTATATTGGACAATGGCAGCCAGAAACGCCTTTTCGGCCGAATTTCTGATTTTTGTTTAGACGTAAATACCTTCTCTCTCACTCATAGGAAATGTGTGTGCTTTGGTGTACGGATGGCTCTACCAATGCACCACAAAAGTTATAGAAACAGGTTTTGCCCTACACATCGTTTTTTGGCAGCCATCTTGAAAACCTCAAATTTACTTAACAATCCATATATTAAAAACTACACAGATGATCAACGCCATTTTTACGTAGTTGAGTGAGGCTCCTAATTCCGAACATTTTGGTTCCAATTACATAGAAATTGGTGGAATAGTTTGGCCGCAGCATTGATACAAACTTATTTAGTACCGAGTTTAAAAATCTCCTCGAAATTCCACACAACGTTTTCAGTCTTTAGATTCAGTTCCCCGAATCCAGGTCAACTTAGATTACATTAAGGGGAGATGGGAAGTTTTTATGGTTCCTCTTCTCTCTCATGTTTAGCTCCATTAGTTTTCAAATTTTATGACGTTTGGCTCATTAGTTTGTCGATTTTAAGACCTTTCACCCCATTTCTTTGCCAATATTAAGACTTTTCGTGTCATTTAGGTGTCATATTTTTCCTGGCGAACGATAGCGAACCTGTAATTTAAGAGGAACCGGCCTTCGGCCGGGATTTTTTTATATAAATTTTGTTACAAATATATCTGAAAGGACGGTCTTGGGGTGTTGTTTTTAAAGTTTGATGGAGGTCTAGGAAGGAAACTAAAAACAATATAAAAAATATATATAAATTAAGAAATAAATGCGCCCATCTCCCCTTAAGTTTGGTTAGATTACGTTTGCTACACCACATCACGCCTCATCTAACCTCACCTCACCTCACCTCACGTAACCTAACCAAACTTATTCCTATGCTAACGTAACCTGACAAACTTGATCTAACTCAACCTAGGCAAACCTAACCTTACCTAACTTAACCTACCTTAGCCACACTTCACCGAACCTGAGCTAAACTAACCTGACCTAACTTAACCCCACTTCACCTAACCGAACAAAAAGCCTAGCTTGAGTTCGTTCAAGATAGAGTAGAATAACTTACAATAATAATAATAATAATAATAATAATAATAATAATAATAATAATAATAACGATAATTATAATAATAATAATGAGAAGATAAAGAACATAAACAATAAATCGAGCACAAACCCCTCCAAACTTGGTGAATGTGCCTCTGGTCCTATATACCTCTTTCATATCAATCCCGGCAAATGACCACCTACGATCACCATAATCCATTTTCCACTCCCAAACCAATACCCCAACATCCATCTCTATTAATACTACTATATCATTCCTGCTTAACACTATCCCATCCGACATCTTGTGGGTTATTATGATATTATGTTTGTTAATGAAGATTTACTTGCATTTTCCACGTTGTAGCAATGTATTTTATCTAACAAAAACGCCTTCCCAGACTTCCTTCAAACTAAAGTATGCCCACTCAGTCCCTCTTCAAGCTAAATTTGCACATTTTTCGATAGAAAATTGTCTAGGCCAAAGACCGATTTCTTCTAAGGCTCACTATTGCTAGAACAGAAAATAAAATACACACAAGCTGCTTCAACCCGAAGCGTCTTACTATTACAAGATTAATGGAGATGAAACGTCTTAAAATCTACAAACTAATGGAGCGAAACTGGGGTCCAAAAAGACCCCCTCTGACAAAACAAGTTCAATATATTTTCCATACCCAATCTATACCCTATAATAAATGTCTAGCAAAACCACTTAATTGTTGCTGCTGAACCCTATACAATATCCATCCAATAGTATCTATGTAAATTGTTGATATTATGTAACAAAATGTATACAGCTAGAGAGTATTGAATTATTTGATAAGGTACTAGTTTCAACACAAACCCGATAGTTGTTAATTTAGGTGTGTCACTTGTTTAGTATGCAATTTTCATCGATCATTCTCATTAAGCATCAACCTGGCCTGGTTTAATTACTAACATTAATTCCTATTCTTATTTTCTTGATTTGTTTGATGCCCTTTCTTTTTATCCTGCCATCAGCTGTAGGAATGATAAGGGTAAGGGCTATCTCAATTAACCCTCTGACTTCCATATACCTTTATCTTAGTAAAGTCGACTAATAACGGTCAGAAAACAGAAAATAAATGTGTAATCGGATCCTGAAAGGGTTAACTAAGAACTTTAACAAATAATGATGATTATATAATCTGTTCAGGGGATTTAGGGGCATGTGATGCTTAAGGGGAGATCTCCACTTGAGGGATTTTTTTCTTGACTCCTTTCTCCCTCATGTTTAGCCCCATTGCTTTTGATATTATAAAACGTTTGCCCCATTAGTTTAGCGATTTTAAGAACTTTCACCCCATATTAAGACCTTTCGTACAATTCAGGTGTCGATTTTATCCTGGCGAGCGATAGCGAGCCTGTAATTTAAGAGGAACCGGCCTTCGGCCGAGACATTTTTCTACCGAAAAATGTACAAATTTATCTTGAAAGGGACTCAAGGGGATGCAATTTTAAGCTTGATGGAGGTCTAGGGAACAAACTAAATACCTCCCCTTAACATCTTAAAGGCCATATTCTCTAAAACGCTCGAAAGGAATTGAATGTGGTTTGGAGTCAATATTTACCCCTTCTGTACCGTCGACATCGTTTTTATTATATTTTGGTTACTACAAATCGATGATATTCAGTTTAAGAAGGATCTCTGGCAATTATAAGGCTTTGAACTTTCTCACTCATCCCTTTTAGCCACCACAAATCCTAAGCTGAATAAAAGCGTTTAAATATAGTTAGAAAAAAAAAACACAGGCGTCGCTGGTACAGAGAGGGTTAACTGGATACCAGCGACTCCAACCGGCCATGTACACTCGGAAACCAGTAGCTCTCAACCTGTAGCCCATTTCAACCAGTAGACCATTTCAACCAGTAGACCATTTCAACCAGTAGACCATTTCAACCAGTAGCTCTCAACCATTAGACCATTTCAACCAGTAGCTCTCAACCAGTACCAAATCAACCCCAAACCAAACCAGTGTCGATTATAAGTACTAACCTAACTCTACCTAACCTAACGTAACAATATTGGTTGATTAGCACTGGTTGAGAGCTACTGGTTGAAATGTTGTATTGGTAGAGATGTCCGGTCACCCACCAAAACGGCCCTGCACATAAACAGCCACCAAAACAGCAGTGGATAATAGCGAATATACAGTAGACCAAAACGGCCCATATATCACCGCTCACCACATACCAGTCACGAACCTAAAAGCCACAAGTCATAATAGTTTGGCGATTTTAAGACTTGTTGTGCCATTTACAGTAGGTGTCGATTTATTCTTGGCGAGCAAAAGCGAGCCTGTAGTTTAAGAGGAACCGGCCCTTGGCCGGGACACTAAAATGTACAAAATTATCTCAAGAGCACCTGTATTGGGGGTATTTGCTAAGCTTGACGGAGTTCTTCGGGAGGAAACTAAAGAAATTAATAATTGTATATAAAACGAACACATAAATACAAATTAGACAATTACTCTGGAATACATGTATGGCGGTATATGATTGATTGATTGATATGCATTAATATTGTATTTTATTATCTTATATTTGTATTGATGGATTGATTTTTATTTGGTTTTATTGATATTGTATTTTATTATTATTATTATTATTATTAATATTTGTTTTTGGCAGTCCGTGTCTTTCAAGCCATTCCACTCCTCTTATATTCCACTCCTCTTATATTATTCGCTTACTTTCTTCCACTTCTTGGCGCCCCTCGCTAATCTAATTAAGGGGGGTCACCTGCTTTTTTCTCTTGCTCTCCTTTTCTCTCTTTCCCTGGCTTGTATCCCTTCGGCCCCATTCAGCCAACTATTTTAAGACGTTTATCCCCATTCAGATGTGGATTTCTTCCTAGCGAGCGACAGCGAGCCAGCATTTTATGGACAAATCCGGCTACGCCAGAGAAATTTTTCTATCGAAAAATGCACAGATTTAGCTTGCTGTCAAAACAAAAATATATATATGCTGCCTCGCTACCGCTCGCCAGGAAAATATTGACACCTGGATGGGGATAAACGTCTTAAAACAGTAGGCTGAATGGTCCCGAATGGATACACGCCAAAGAGAGAGGGAGAGAAAGAGAACAAATACGAGGTGGGCCCCCTTAATTTCATCTTTCCTACCTTTTAACTCGGCACCAATAGTTTTGCCTTGGGCAGGACCAGTCGTTTGCCTAAAAGTCTTTCCTGCTTTCCTTTCAGTTTATTGTCATTATCTCTCTCTCTGTCTTTCACACACACACACACACTCCCTCCCAGCTGATCTAACCACATTAAGACCATTACCAACACTGGGCTGTCTGTCTTCGTTTGGGTTTAACATTTCCTCACTTATTTTTCTCCACACACACACACACACACACACACACACACACACACACACACACACACACACACACACACACACACACACACACACACACACACACAGCCCGTAGCCTAGTAGGTAGAGCTCTCGTCTCACACACGAGGGGTCGGGGGTTCAATCCCCGGCCGGGCGGAGACAAATTGGGCTTGTCTCCTTTCATGTGTTAGCCTCAGTTCACCTAGCTGTAAATAGGTACCTGGAATAAGTGGACCACGTTGTGACGTCCCATCTGGGGTTGGCAAAAATGGTACAAGGCGAGATGGGTATCATATGGTTCACCTAAGCTGATGGCTACCTAAGCCTTCGGGCGAGACAGTACCGTCTATAGTGAGAATGGTACCATACAGATCCACCCTAAGCCTTCGTTTCCGATGTCGCCAATTGGCTAAAAATACAGACTACACACACATCCACAGCCATTCCAACGATACATATAACACCTACACATATAGGAGGCGGGAAATAACGAGCATGCTCACTCCCGGAATACAACTAGAGTAAGTACAACTAGAATAAGTACACACACACACACACACACACACACACACTAATCACTAATAACATTCCCTTGAGAGCGTGTGGACCACGTCTCACTGGACTTGCTCTAGTTGTCCATGTTCTAAAATTATATGACCCGCCCAGGACTAATTCCCCTTTTTTATGGTACTGAGAATATCTTCTACTTAAGTTTGTTCTCTTATCCAAGAGGTTCTCGTCTTATCTCTCCAAGTTATGCCTAATATTATCTTCTCCATTCCTCTTTAGGCGCTCCTAAGTTTACGTTCTAGACACTGTGTTATACTCCAAGTTTCTGATCCATATATTAGTACAGGGAGGACACATTAGTTGTATACTTTCCTTTCTATTGAAAGGGGTAGCTTGCTTTTCATAATGGAGCTCTGTTTACCAAATGCACTCCATCCCATGCCTATCCTTGGACCAAGTCTCTTTCAGTATTTGGGGACGAATATTTACACTTTATCATGGTTATCAATAGACGATTTTATGCAATTTAGGAAGGATCTCTGTGAATTTAGGGGGTGAAAACTATATCAATTATCTCTCCAGCTCCCACAGGTTCTTCCTAAACTTAATAAAATCGTCTAATAATAGCCAGAATAAGCTGTCCAAATGCATCATAATCCTCAAGGGGTTAACTCTAGCAGTATTCAGTGACGCGTATATCAACCCTTTCAGTACCAGGGACGTCCTTTGCATCACATTCTGGCAACTAGTAGACGATTTTGTTCAGCTTAGGAAGGACCTCTAGCAATAATAAGGCTTCAAACTATCACAACCAACTCTTTTAACTACCGCAGATCCTTCCTAAGCCGTATAATATTGTCTAAATATAGTTAGAATAAAACATACAAATAATAAGCCTTCAAACAATCTCAATCAACACTTTTAACTACCACAGATCCTTCCTAAGCTGTATAATATCGTCTAAATATAGTTATACTAATATATAAATAACATCGCTGGTACTCTAAGGGTTAAATATATTTTGGCTACCAGTAGACGATTATATTCACTTTGGGAGGAAATTATGAGAGTCTGAAGATAGTTTTTACCCAGTTTTGATAAAGAGAGCCTTTCTAAGCTCTTTAAAATCGCAAAATGTAAACAAGCATACATTTAAGAAACGCATCTTAACCCTTTCAATATTAAGACCTGTGTTTTGCGTTTTTCGGGGGATAACTTTAGACGATGTTATTCAGCCAAAGATGAACCTCTATCAATTTAAGGGGTAAAATCGATCATAATTGAAACATATGACTCCCCAGAGCCTTCCTAAACTTAATGAAACAACAAATAATAGACACTATAAAATGAATGAATGCATACAGGAATACTGGAAGGGTTAATAGATAATGGGTTAAGACAATATAGGCTAATTACATAATACAGGAGTTACAGTAGGCTGCCGTACAGTTGTGGACAGTGTAATCTGGACACATTTTAGAGGTACAGTTAGCATAAGTTGGCCAGATATTTTGATGAACTGGGAGAAGATTATATATATTGTTACGACCGGTGCTACGAATAAAACAAGGGCACTTAAAGATTGGACTAGTAATAGGGCACTATGCAACAACGGTACGCTAGATCCAAACCCTCGAACTTATATGCCGGCGAACAAAACACTTATACCCTCCAGAGTTAATCTGCGATAGCGGGGTATCCTTAACTGGGCATAAATGTACTCTACTTCAGGCTAACCCACACTGGTATAGCCTGATAACAAACAAGATGCAAGTTACGTTAAAATGCATAAAAAGGAATCTATGGAAAGATCAATTAAATCACTGCAAGATTTAATACAATAAAAAGATGCTTCAATACAGTTACTCTAAACAACAATAAACTCTTCACTCCTATCTGAAAGAAAGTGAAGTATAGTCCTACAGCATAGACCTGGAAACTTCTGAAGAAAGTCTGATGCTCATAAGATGCTCGTATCTAATCTTGAACTATATAAAGGTAGGAGGCAGGACACCACACGTGTAAATTGAATACACTAAAAGATAGGACATATAATGTTAACTGACACGAGAATACTATAAATGCGCAACGGTAGCAATGCTCGGCACTAAAAGAAGTACTTCCTCATCAACGAAACAGTCTACTATGGTTGTGCAACTCAACAACAACCTAGACTAATAAATGCTGTGAATAATAATGCGTACATATCAAAGAGCTTATATTAAATACTAATAAGTGTCTACTCGATTAATAATGTCTAGCTGGGATACTCTAGGTAAGGAACTGAGGTTGAGCAAGACAGGCTCGTAGCCTAGCGAAGTCCTTAAGACTGCATCCTTTAAGTTACGTTAATTGACTAGGGTGCTCTCTTGATAGATCCAGATCACAAGTATCTGGTTCTATCCTGGCAACCCTCTAAAGACAAGCAAAGAGGCAGCAAAGTGTGGAACTGGAACAGGCCAAAACCCTCAGTCAACACAATGCTGCACTCGCAAAGGACGCAACCGAAAAGACAACACAGGCTACCACAGGACCGGTCGAAGTCGTGTATGTATAAGCAAACCATACACACATCGGAGACAACGACTACAGTTACCTTATCCCAGTCTAGCATTAAATAAAAGAGCAGAAACACTAAATCAATAATGGAGACACACTAAGTTCTTAACCTATACTAACTAAGAACCCTCAAAACCTATTCTAAGTACATGTAAATATCTCTGAGGACGGCGCATGCAATACAATGGGCCGGCTATGGAAACCGTATGCAGAACCCAAGGGGATAAGTAATTGAATAAAGGCGAGAAGTAATGGAAAAGAAGAAGGTCAGAGAGAGAGACAGTGGTAAAGGGGGTGATCGGGAGAGAGTATGCAAAGGGATGTTAGAAGCACGCGCGCCAAGCCTGTCCTGACGAGGACAGCTCCTGGGAACCCTCATGGAGGAGGTTAGTTACACAGGAGCCCGCAAAGGCGCGATGGTCGGCCAATCACGAGCCGAGACGTCACAAGACAGCAGGCGTCCTTAGGATGCGCCAGGATCCGCCAGCCAATCAAGGGAGTGGGAAAGCCCGCGTGCAAGCGGGAAAACTCCTCTGAGCAAGGGAGGCAGCACATACATACACACGCACATATTACCACCACGCTGCCTACATCGCTCTTTCTCCTTAACTTTACACAATGCATCTTATATTCTATTATTGATATAAAATACTTCCCGTTGTCACAGACGAAAACAAAGACCACCACTGGACTGTCTGTGGCAATGCGATTACTAGGAAAGAAAGAACAACATTCTCTGATAACTGTAGCCCATTTTGATGTCCCTGGCGAGCGCTAGTGGCTAACGAGAGGCGATTCTGCCAACGCTGGTAGATGTCACAATATATATATATATATATATATATATATATATATATATATGTACACAGTATATATATATACTGTATATATATATACTCTATATATATATATATATATATATATATATATATATATATATATATATATATATATATATATATATAAATATATACTCTATTTCAAGTAAGTAGAGCCAAACTATTGACCACTAAACACTATAACTCATAAACAAATACAGTTATTAATATATTATTTCAAACATTTGGGAAGGGTCAGCCAGGGAATATGTGTGGACATTTACTGTACAGCCCATTTGACCAAGCCGTGTTTTGAGTTACGGAGGTTAGCGTTCACGATTTCAGGCCTACTTACTTGAAACAGGGTATAGTGTCCATTAATTATAAGTAGACCAAGACTCTTGACCCCTAACCTCTGTAACTTGAAAAGGGCTGGAACAAATGACCTGTACATTTCCACACCTATTTCCTGGCTGAACCTTCCCTAATGGCAGAAAGAGTAGTTTGAGGACTCATGTCGTTTCCGAGTTATGGAAGTTAATAGTTACGAGTTTTGTCGTCCCTAGAATTAATGGACTATAGTGTAAACCACGGCGTCAGGCAATAGATAGATAGATAGAAAAAAATATCTACCAATGGGAGGGGTAAAATATATTTCATTAAACTCTCCAGCTCCCACAAGCTCTTAAGGGCCTGTTTTTTCTCTCTCCTTTTCACCCTTTCTCTGGCTTGTATCCATTCGGCACCATTCAGCCTACTGTTTTAAGACATTTACCCCCATCCCGGTGTCAATATTGTCCTGGCGAGCGGTAGCGAGCCAGCATATATATATATTTTGTTTACAGCTCGCTAAATTTGTAAATTTTTCGATAGAAAATGTCGCGAAGCCGGATTTCTCCATAAAATGCTATCGCTCGCCAGGAAGAAATCGACATCTGGATGGGGATAAACGTCTTAAAACAACTGGCTGAATGGGGCCGAATGGATACAAGTCAGAGAAAGATAGAAAAGGAGAAAAAGATTAAAAAAAACGGTGACCCCCCTTAAACAACCGAATTCAATCATCTATTAATAGCCTGAATACACTGTTAAAACGCTCCATACTAATCCAGGGGCTGATCATTAGGAAGTGTTCAAGTATGTACGGTAGAGCTAATAAGTCATGTCTCAGCTGTCATTTTTCGGCTTTTCTATTTAAATATCTGTTATATCTTGAATTGGGTGGGTAAGTGTAGGAACATGTGTGTATGTTTCACTCGAAAGGAAGAAATCAGGCTTAGTTATTGCCGATACCAATTATTATTGATCAACATATACTTGGTGCCTCTCCAATCATGGCCATGTAAATTGTAGGTGAGTATTGGTTTTAAATATATTCTCATTCCTTTTTCTGTAATATGTTTGTTTGTATTTTTTTTTTGTTTATCATTATTTGTCTTAGTTAATATGTTTTTGTTTTATTTTTTTTTAACTTATATTTTTCTTGGGTTATTTTTTGTTGTTTTTATATAAAACAGTATTTTCTTTTTGTATTCTTATCTTTTTTGACCTTGTTTTTATTTTTTTTGTTTTTTAATTATGAAAAATTTGGTTATATTTTGCGTAGTTTTTATTTTTTGTTTGTTTTGTTTTATTTGTGTTATTTAAATTTAGTTAATGTAAAGTGTGAAAAAAAAATAATAAAATATATGGGTTGTTATTTTTGTTTTTTTGGTTTTGTTATTTTGTTTGGTTTCTTTTCATAATTTTTGTTTTTTTTTGTGACTTTTTTTTTGTGTATTTGTTTTTTTTTTACAATTTTTTTTTTTAGCTTTATTGTTTTATTTTCCTTATTTTTTTCTCACTTTCTCCTCCATGTAGGTTGCACCCTCGTTGGTTTGCTGATTTTACCTCACTCCCATTCCCCCCTTCTCACAATCAACTTCACCGGAAGCTGGAATCACTCCAAGAGTTGTAACACTCAACGTTGGAGTATCACTAACTCCAATTTTTCAACTCCAGCATCCACCACCGCCCCAACGTCATCTGCCAACAATCCAACACCTGCAGTAGACACTGCAGCAGATGCTTCTGACGAACCTGAGCCGACATCAAACCAGGACAGCCGCCCTGTTCACCTTAGTCTCTCCCCCACTCCTCGTGCAAGAAGCCTGCTAGCACGAACAGTACCAACCCCTCGCCCCCGTTCTAACCACTCCTCTCCCCGACCTGTACGTAGAGTCCCGCCACCACAGGTTTCCGGATTTACACCAGTGAGGAACGGTGCACGGCCAACGCAGAAAAGGTCTCATCTACCAGTCACAATGTCAAACAGATTTGAGATATTGGTAGAGATGGAAGACGAACCAGAAGAGACCAGGCTCGTTGGGGATTCCATCCTACGAGGACAGGTCGAAGAGTTCTGCGACAGAGTCCCAAATCAACGAAAAAGATTTTGCATCCCAGGAGCTGGACTGGACGACATTGTGGAAGCCTTCGAAGATACCACAAAGGATGCAAATGAAAATACCCTTTTTGTCATCCATGCTGGTTCAAATGACGTCATGCGCACCAGATCCGAAGAGTTGATGGAGAAATATCGCAAGATGATCCAGCACTACAAAAACAAGTCAAGGAATATCATCATCTCAGGCATTCTCCCCAAGATCGACGCACCTGACAAATTCTACGACAAGGCCTTCAGCACAAATAGCCGACTAAAATATTTGTGTCTGAGGGAAGAAGTTGAATTCATCAACCTCTGGGACAACTTCTACAACCAGCCTACTCTGTTCCGCAAGGATGGCACTCATCTAAACCCTGTGGGTTCAGCACGCATGGGTCGTCTCCTACACGAAGCAGTCCGCAGCCATGGATCAAAAAACGCCATCCGAGAAGAAGCAGCAGTGACATAAATCATCCAACGCCAAGAAAAAAACAGAGGCAACCGAGGACCACCAGCGATAAGGACCGAAGACAGCGAGGACCGAGGACAGCCATGAACATAAATGTAGATCCGACAAGAACCAAAAAATATTATTAAAGAGCGTTCCGTGAGTTCTAAAATAACAAATTTAAAGGTTTTCTATGCAAACGCTCGTAGCATACGCAATAAATTTTCAGATTTAGAGGAGCTAGTGTTTACAGAAAATTATGATGTGATTGGCATAACAGAATCTTGGCTCAATACAGAAGATAGAGACTTTTTAGCAGAGTATTCACTTCCCGGTTATGTAATGTTTGAGAAAAGCCGAATAAATCGAAATGGAGGTGGCGTTTTACTTTATATCAAAGAAAGTCTTAACCCTACCCTCTTGTCAAAACCTCAAATTGTGAACGTCGACGCATCTTTTGTGCTAATAAAGAATAATAAAGGTACAAAAATAATACTTGCATTAATATACAGACCTCCAGCTCAATCAGTGCAAACTGACCGAGAAATTTACGAACAAATTGCAGATGTAAGTAACTCACAAGATACCGTAATTTTTGGCGACTTTAATTTACCTGTGACCAAGTGGGGCGATACTCTTACTTCACACTCCGGACATGACTTGTATACGAACTTGCAAGAGAGTTCGCTTTATCAATTTGTTCGAACGCCGACCCGTGGTAATAACGTTCTTGACATTGTACTTGCAACAAAAGAAGAATTAATAGAGAATTTGAATGTTGGTGATGAATTCAGTAACAGCGACCATCGTACGATAACTTTCACTTTAAAGTTTACTAGTAACGAACCAAATAGTAGCATCGAAAAAGTCCCTAATTTCAAGAAAGCAAACTTCCATAAACTTAGAGCTATGTTTAAAGAAACTGACTGGAGCTTTTTAATTCACAATAACGACATAAATACATCTTGGAAGTTATTCGAAACCACTTACCTAAAAGCAGTGCAAGACTGCATACCATCGAAAATACGGCGTCCAGGCCATAATAATAAGCCCAAATGGTGGAATAAAGATATTTCAAACTGCCTGCTTGCTAAAAAATTTGCTAATGATAGATTAAAATCCTCACAAAATGACGAAGAACGGCTGAAATTTGTAGAGCTACGACGCAAAGCCAAAAAGTTAATTAAGCAAAGTAAAAAGACCTTAGAGTTACATATTGCGAATCAAAGTAAAACAAACCCGAAAGAATTCTATAGTTATATCAGAAAGAAAAAAGTAGTTACTTCAACTGTTGGACCGTTAGTCGATGAAAATGGAGAATACACCAAAGACGAAGTACAAATGAGTAATGCCCTCAATACCTTCTTTGCATCAGTTTTTACAACAGAAGACCTCAGTGATATCCCTACACCATCGCCGATTCAGATTGATAATTCAGATGTTCTAAGCAATATCACCGTTACAGAGAGAGAAGTATTGAATTGTTTAGATAAACTCAAGGTAAATAAAACGCCTGGACCTGATACAATCTCGCCTAGAGTTCTAAAGGAAGCTAAGGATGAGCTCTCCAAACCACTGACATTACTATTCAATAAATCCTTGCAGTCTGGAACTATGCCCGATCAGTGGAAGCTAGCCAACGTAACACCGATATTCAAAAAAGGCAGCAAATCCCTACCCAGTAACTATCGTCCAATTAGCTTAACCTCAGTTGTATGTAAAATGCTAGAAACGGTCATACGAGACAGACTCGTAAATCACTTAGAGGAAAATAACATACTTAAAGATACTCAACACGGCTTTCGTAAAAAACGTTCCTGTTTAACAAACCTCTTAGACTTCTTCCACGATATCCTCAACCTCTACGATGAGAGTAAAGCTGTAGATATTATATACCTTGATTTTCAAAAGGCCTTTGACAAAGTTCCCCACAAACGTTTACTGCTAAAACTAAAAGCGCATGGAATACAAGACGGTGTGTTGAAATGGATAGAAAATTGGCTCAGCGACAGAAAGCAAAGAGTAGTCATAAACGGTAAGGCATCTAAATGGACCAATGTAAGTAGCGGGGTACCCCAGGGATCGGTACTAGGACCAATTCTCTTTCTAATTTACATCAACGACATAGATGAGGGTCTCACCTGTAAATCTCAAAATTTGCTGACGATACAAAAATT
>JAVRFV010000309.1:0-81767 GCA_032716605.1 Paralithodes platypus
CCGCCAGGGAGAGCTAACGGGTTTCTTCAAAGCACAACATTACCCGAACATCACGTTCCGTCTGTTCATCTATTACTCTCGCCGTTAAGACAGTGGAGAACAATATTCTAATAATAAGCATTCATAGGTTTATGTCTGAGCCATACCGAGTCTGAGGAGCTGACGTGACTGGACCGCCTCAAACAGGGCTGTTCGGATTTCCGTGAGAGTTCTAGCCGGGGCTGGTAGTAGGTACTGTTGGAAAACTTTAACTAATTCCTGGGTTCGTAGAGAGGGATTCCGCAAAGGTTGAGCATTAGCCTGGGCCGTGTCTCTAGTTAACGGGAAGCTAATAAAGGCTCTGTGGGCCTTATCTCTGACCAAAAATTTGCATTGAAATTCAATAGGTTCAGGAGTAATGAGTGGCAGGGGAAAATCCTCCGCCGTCAATTGAGGGGGTATGACAAAATTAAAAACAGAGAACGGAACTCCGCCCGGTCGTTGTGCTAGCCAGTCAAACTCGGTAATGGGGGGAGGGGGAATTAGTGACAAGGCATTGGATGTAACATCTATAGCAAATTGTTGCAGTTCCTGCTCCCACGTTGTCCACGGCCCATCGCCCACCTCACTCAGATTCAACTCCCTTTGGTCTCTATGAGGACCACATCTATGAAACTTATGAGAAGGCTCTTGCCGTGTAGGCAGAGGACGACAGCCAGTAGGGCCACATCGCTTATTACAATCAGGGCAAATGGGAGTGTCTGGGTAAGAAGGATCCTGGACCGGGAAATCCGCCGGAAGAGGAACCAGCTGACATGGGTCATACACAAAATATTGAAAATTTTCCGGGTCTGGTTTAGCATATATAGGAACTGTTAAGACTGTACCATTAGCGTCTTTTGCCCTAAAGACCTGTTTACGGTTTACTTCAATAGCCCACTTCACCGGCACTGGGATTTCCCCTTGTATTGATTTATGCCCCTTACAGTAATACAGGGTTACTGCTGTAACCGGAAGCCAGAGCCTGCCTGGCGCTTTAACTATTTGAGACGTTAACGGGACACCCGGCTGGGCCAGTGGGGCCCCGGGGCAAGAACTGGGGGCAGAAGAGGGACCCAGCAGGTTACTTGCCATATGGGTTCTGTCTATTGGGCGTGATAAGCAATGTTGGGTATTTTCAAAACTAGTCAAACTTAGGTGCTCTTGGCATGAACTGACTCAGAGTCCAGCCTAATCCAGGGTTGTCTAAGGCCTGGAGGCACAATTGCCCTAGGTTCCGCCGGAAGTTCCTGTTTGGGGCGACCGGCGGAAGGGGGAGTTATAGTGTGGGACTTGAACCCACCCATGAACTCCAGGTCTCCTAAGCCTAGGAGTTGCGTCGAGGGCCGGCCTGATGGGTCTGGCAACGAACTTTGGGGAACTGTTACGGCCTACGGTTGCAACTCTTGCCCACGCAGGTCGAGGACGAATTGGTTCGTTTAGTGGTGGGCCTGTGGGCTGCGGGTAGTCAATTGGACGGGTCGTTGCTGGCCCGGCGGAGGGGACTGCTAGAGAGGGAATGCCGACATTAATATGAGAGGGGGGCCTAGCTACATTGTGAAGTGGTCCCTGTGCCGTAGGAGGGGTTTGACCCTGTTTAATGGCACACTGGTTTATTACTTGTTGTGACAATTCATTTAGTTGTACAGTTGCCAACTTTGCAGTAGTGGTTTGTGTTGGTGGTCTATCACGTAGGTCTGCTTGTATCAGAGTGGCAGCCCGTGTGATAGGTGCCACTTGTGTCTTATTAGTGGTCATCAGCGACATACTGCTACTAGCCATAGCCGGGTGGGGCGCACCACAAGCCGGTGACTTCTGGTCACGTGGCTGGGGTGTTAATGGGTTGTTCGCATTCTGCGAACCTATATCTTTGGGGGCGGCTGTTAAGCCGGCTGGTCCTTAGAAGGAGCCAGGGTTGTCGCGTGAGACCTGATGGTCGTAACCGCGTCTGATGTACGTACACCCGGAGACTGAGTAGGGGTATGAGCCCTGACTTGGTGACCTGTTCATGTGACAAAATTAACTGAGAACCTTGAATCCTAACGTGTACAGATTGTCTTAGTCTTGTGGCCAGGTGAGGTGGGTCGGCGTTCGGCTCAGGGAGACCGGGACTAACCCCCTGCGTCTCTGAGGAGGTCGCCGACCCACTCCCGGTGATCCCGTGGGATTCACTTGTACAGAACTAGGAGTTTCATTAGCCAGTAACACACGTCGTGGTGGGCTCGAGAGCCGTCGGATCTTGTCAGGCAGGTATTCTGTACTGTCCATGAGCCCTCAGGTCGCCCGCCGGGGGAGCCGGTTGGGTAAGGTGGAGGCGGTCTGGTGATATCAAGCGGCTTCTCTTTGTTGGGGGAGAGGAGCTCTGATCGGATGTCCATGGAGGACGTAGGGGACCCAATGGTCACAAGGGTATGGGGGAGTTCTGTGACTGGTGAGCTATATGATCATCAAAAGAGTAAAGCTGAACTACCCTTAAAAGTTTTTTTGTGTTATCACAAGATAGTTTCTTTGTTTGCTACCTGAAAAGCATAGGTTTTAAATTTAGTCTTTACTTCAATGAGCGTGAGTAAACATGACAAATCTTGGCCCGCCAGCCATTCTGCAAACAAATCGGAACAAACTGGACACGTACGAGATGCCCACTCGAAAGAGGTTTTGTTTAAACACTGAACGCATCTGATACATTTGTTATGGGCCGGTATTGGTAGCAAAAGACACGAGGGGGTCGAGCATACTGTAAACAAGGGCATGATGCAGAAGCTCCTCTCCCCGGCGGGAACGGCGTGGTATCCGGCTGTCCTGGATGTCCACCTGGAAGAACAATTTCCAGGAATCAATGCTCATAAGGACATAAAAGGGAGAGTCTCACTTTTCCTAACCTCCCGGCGTAATAAGAATAGGAGGCCACGGCCTCCCCTTTCTTAGCACCCCTAAGAGGGCGTGAAGATCCTCCTACTATGCCCCTGGGTAACATGAGGAGGGGATACTCTCAACTAAGGGCCCCTGTGACGGCGTATACCATAGCGCAGGGAGCCCTTGAACGGCGGACCGCTGTGTGCCTCTGTAAAACACAAGCAGTCCCGGATTAGTTTACCCACTGAGCCGCTGGTAAGGCGAGATAAACTTCATTTAAGGTAAGCGTGCTAATCGATGGACACACGTGCGGTGTCCGCCGTGGTCTATTACCCGCTAGACCGCCGGCACGGCGGGGTAAACGACCGTAATATTCCCCCTTCAAAACTGACCAGACAGAAGACCGGGGAGGGGGCCCCTGACGGTGGGTAATCGTAAATGAAAAACATGACCCGCCAGAGGACTCGTAGCTCTCGTCACCGCCAGGAGGCGGGGCCAAGGTCCGAGGGGTTGAAAAGTACTACCAGATCTACATCGACGTCTGCCGGATTCCAGAGGAACCAGGGACCAGGGGTTAGTGGCAATGCCACACCCACCGACGCAAAGCCCCGGCGAGGAAGGTCTGGGCTCGTGAACATGCCGGAACGGCGGACCGACCAACGGTAAAAACCGTAGGCCGGCGAGTCCAGCAAAGGGAGGGGGGGGGGGAAACCTGAGCAAGGCACTGCTGAGAGAAAATACACCCCAAACGCACTCACTCCCACGCTAGGAACGCGTTGCCGGACTCCCGGCAAGTGGCACACTAACCACCGGGAGACCAACAACTCACAGGGGACATGATAATGATAAAAAACAATCATAGTAATAATAACACACCCCTTGAACTAGATAACCTATCGGGTTATCCGGGAAAAAAAGCACAGACCACACGAAGAACTTAGAACCCTGCCACGAGGCGAAGAGAAAAAAAAATAAAACCCACGAGGGGCCTCTCCTGAGGCTCCAATGCTGGAGGACGCCCCAACCACGTGGGGCGACCTTAACCCTGGCGCGTCTGCAACAAAGACAGGATCCGTAGATCCTCAAGCCGTCCCAAGGAACAGCAAGAAACTTAAAGGAAAGCCTCCTAACTAAGTAAAAAGCAAAAACTAAGGCGCCAAGCAACAATGAAAAAACACCACGAGGTGTCACGAATGTCCCCCTCCAGTCTTAAGATATACCTTGTCTGGGCAAGAAGAAGAAGAGAGGTACCTTGGGTAAACTGCTGCTCCAAGTTATCAACATATATACCCTATGTCAACACTACACAGAGCAAACAACGTATATAACTCCACAATGAATGCACAGAGAATGTGGTGGAACATATACAGTGTTAGTGAATAGTCCATAAGTGAGTGAAAAGTGAAGTGGAATATCTGCCCCCCTGGTCATCTGGGTATCAAACAAGATGGCGGGGCGAGGTGGGACAATCTCAACCCAGGGACGAAATAGTGATGGCCTTGAAATCAACGAACTGTTATGCTTTATATCAAATAAAATAGATAGTCTACCTACAGACATTATTGTGCAGCTGTGTGTGCCCTTTTATGATGAAGATAAAATTGTGGCAGCCAAGAACAGAGTGTTCGATCTTATTGGTACTAGTGAAGATAACAATTATCGAAATATTAAACGAGTTGGTGCAAACAAAAGTGCTGAGAACATTAAAGACATTATTAAATTGCTACAAGAGAGTAAGGCTGTGGGCTTACCCACTTTCGTGGCCATGGACCTAAAGGACCTACCACCTATACAATTTGATAGGATATATGTGTCAGTGCTACTTAGTGAAATCAAGAACACCCAAATGGAAATTAAATTACTGAGAGAGTGTACCACAAGTCAAAAAGAAACCATAGTGGACATAAGCAGTGTGGTTTCAAATGTAGCTGACAGAGTGAATAAGTTAGAAAATAACTCTACTAACGCTCCACCTCAACCACAGGCACAAGTGACACAACAACAGCAGCAGCATCTAGAACAACAGCATCAACAACAACAACCACCCATAGGCCTACAACACCACCACCAGCAACAGCAGGCTGAACTACAACAACAACAGCTGCAACAACTCCAAACACAACAGCCCCAGCAACAACAGCGACCCATACAACAACAGCATCAACAGCAACAACAACAACAGCAGCAACAACCACAACAGCAGCAACAACCACAACAGCAGCAGCACCAGCAGGTGCAACAGCAACAACAACAGGTGCAGCAGCAACAACAGCAGATGCAGCAGCAACAACAGCAGGTGCAGCAGCAGGTGCAGCAGCAACAACAGCAGCAGGTGCAGCAGCAACAACAGCAGGTGCAGCAGCAACAACAGCAGCAGGTGCAGCAGCAACAACAGCAGCAGGTGCAGCAGCAACAACAGCAGGTGCAGCAGCAGCAACAGCATCAACAAAAACAACAACACCAGCGACAACTACAACAATCCAAACTAACCCAGCAGCAGCATTCATATCAAAGGCAACACCAGGTGTGGCAGCAGCAGCGACCACAACAGCAACAACACCGAACACAACAGCAATCTTTATCGTCGGCAACGAGAGAAGATAATACAGTGTCAGCTACACCATCCTCAAATTTACCTACACAAACTGAACCAAATGAAGGAGCCAATGCAAGGGAAAACCCATGGACTATGGTCAAATGGGTGAATGGCAAGCCTCGCTACTCTAGGGAAGGCGAGCAGGTTCACCCTAGACCGAGAAACCAGCCAGGAATTAAAGGTAGGGTCAAGGATACTGGCCTCAATACCATCAAAAGGCCCCGACTAGCTAGGGTGTTTGCCACAGGATTCAACCCTAGTGTTACTGCTGAGAATCTCAAGACATACTTGGCTGATAATCTACATATAAATATAGAGGTAAGACAGCTGACCACCCTCTCCAGGTCCACTACCTGTGCCTCCTTTTGTATAACTAGCGAATGTCCAGATCCAGATGTTTTCATGAATCCTGACCTGTGGCCAGAAGATGCATATGTCAACTGGTACAGAGAACCAAGACAATATCCCAATGAGGACAGTGCAGAGGCTTCTGGGACTTGGAGGCATCGCACACCACTATCCAACTCGCAGTAATGGAGGGGATACCAACAACAGCAGCAAGTATAAAAGTAACTTCATACAATTGCAGAGGACTCCCCAAAACAAAGAGGAATCTCCTGTTGCGACCTGACATCGTATCTACATTAAGGACCAGTGACATAGTCTGCCTTCAGGAAACCTGGTACACAAAACAGGACTTAGGTAATTTGAACATATTAGATAAAGATTTCCATGGGTACGGGGTCTCCACTACGGACACACGTGATGGTATTGTGGGCAGGTCACCCCCCAGGGGGAGTTGCAATAATGTGGAGATCGTGCCTAGATAGTGTAATTAAAACCATTGAGACAAATTTAAGCTGGTGTGCGGGAATACAGCTGGAAGTGGGACACAGAAAATTTGCAATATTTTGTGTTTACTTACCGTATCAGTGTGCAGAAAATGAAGAACTTTATTTGGAAAAGTTAGGGGAGCTTGGTGGCCTAATTTCTGAATTAGAGATAACGTGTTACTCAGTGGTAGGTGATTGGAATGCTACCCCTCACGAGTTGGGTGGTTCCATGTTTGCTAAACATATGTTAAGGTTTTGTGAGGAGCAAGGTTTAATTTTGTCCTCCAAAAACCTGCTTCCAGAAAATAGCTATACATATGTTAGTGAAGCATGGGAGACCAGGTCGTGGCTTGATCATGCAATCTCTAGCTCTGACTTTCATGACTCTATCTCAGAAATGGCCATAAGATACGACATTACGGATGACGACCACATACCTATAGAATTAACAATCCAAATTAATTAAAGCACCGGAAATCACAGAAAATAGCCATAGCACCTAGGCAAAAGGTCCATGGAATGTAATCTCAAATGAAGAGTGCCAAATGTACTGTGATAAAACCAAGGACTTATTAAATAGGGTGCATATGATGGTAATGGTGTAGCACAATGCAGGGATCCAAAATGTAGTGATGCACAACACAGAAAGGACATTATTAAATTTTACAATAGTATAATAGATTCTTTATCAAAAGCGGGGGAAAGTATTTTTAATAGCCGTAAATATAAGTCCTCATTCAATAAGCCAGGTTGGCAAGACTATGTGGCTGACCTGTATCAGGCCTCCAGAGATGCTAGGTCTCATTGGCTTGAAGTAGGTCAGCCTAGACAGGGGCCTATATTTGAACTTCACAAAAGAGCAAAGGCTAGGACCAAATATGCCATTAGATTTATTAAGCAAAATGAAAACCAATTAAGGAAGGAAGCCCTTGCAAAGAGTCTGGCAGAAAAGGATACTAACTGTTTTTGGAAGGACATCAGATCCATGCAAAATTGTAACACACCATTACCTGTCAGTGTTGAGGGGGTTACGGGTGAAGAGAACATTGCTGACTTATGGAAAACTCATTTTAAGGAACTACTTAACAGTGTAAACCAAAGGTCTACTAATGGTGCAATTCAATATGTGAAAGATAGTAATTATGAAGACATTAAAGTGACTGAAAGTGATCTTGAGAATGCCATAAGAAAACTTAACCTAAATAAAGCTTGTGGGCTGGATGGTATATATGCAGAACATCTTAAATATGCAGATAAGTTGTTAATAGATAAACATTACTTAGTTCTTGCATCACCAGTCTATTTACGCATGGTGTCCTGCCGGAGTCTATGATATCCGTAATACTTGTTCCTGTCATTAAAGATAAATCAGGTAAAATTACAGCAAAAGACAACTACCGCCCATTAGCACTTGCTAGTGTGGTGAGTAAGGTAGTTGAAATGATAATGCTAGAAAGAATGTCTGCATATATTGTCACCAGCAGCAATCAGTTTGGCTTTAAGAAAAATCACGGCACAGACCAATGCATATATGTGCTGAAAGAAGTGATTGATACATACAACAAACTAAATAGCTCAATTTTCTCTTGTTTTCTTGATGCAAGTAAGGCTTTTGATAGGGTGTGTCACAAAACCTTATTTGAAAAATTAGTTAACAGGGGAGTGCCTAGCTATATTGTTAGGATACTTATTTTCTGGTATGCTAATCAAAAAATGTGTGTAAGATGGGGCAACATCCTGTCAGGCTCTTTCGCCGTAACCAATGGTGTTAGGCAGGGGGGGATATTGTCTCCGTATCTTTTCAACGTCTACATGGATGATCTTAGTCTGGAGCTGAACAAGACTCGCACTGGGTGCTGTATTGGCAGCACCATTGTAAATCATCTCATGTATGCTGATGACCTAGCCTTAATCGCGCCCTCTGGAGCAGGACTGGATAAATTATTAAGAGTATGTGAAAAATTTGGAATCGAACATTCAGTCAAATTTAATCCTATAAAGAGCAATATCATAATATTTAAATCTAACCTTCTATTGAAATCAAAGCTACCTAAATTCCATTTGTATGAAGAAATTATAGTAGAAGTAAGTAAAGTAAAGTATCTAGGACACTATATTTCATGTGATCGCTCAGATGATGAGGATATGGGTCGTCAGCGAAGGCAACTTTACATGCAGGGAAATTCAATATTAAGAAAATTTCATATGTGCACATGGGATACAAAAATAACATTGTTCAACTCCTACTGCTCACCAATGTATACAGCACAACTATGGTGGAACTATAAGAAAATGACAGTGAATAGACTAAGTATCTCATATCACAATATCATGAAAATGTTTCTGGGGCTCTAAAAATATGAGAGTACAAGTACGCTATGTGCCTATATGAACTTACACTGTTACAAATCACTCATTAGAAAGCTAACATATAATTTCATTCAGCGCCTTAACACTTCTGAGAACAGGATCATTAAAATGCTACAAACTCCAAGCATAGTGTACACCTCCAGGATCCAGGCACACTGGAGGAAGTTGCTCTATATTTAACCTTAAGTAATGATTTCAGGTCTGCTACTCTACAGAATTAGCATACCGGTACTGATCCTCATAGTGCAGTACAGTACCGATATTCCTATACTGTACTGTAGCAACATACTGTACCGGAAGCTAAATGATGTGAGGCATGGTGCTGTACACAATTAGGACAGTGGTTTTGGTAACACAGTAGTTTGATGACCACTGTTTTTGGTTGAGGCAGTGCTGTGAACTACATGATAGCAAGCTGGGTATTATTTAATTTCTTTTTATTTTATGTAGCCTATGTACAGTAGCTTATATATATTTATATATATTTATGTTACTGTAAGGTATATATGGACCCCAGTATGGTCCCCTCTGTACTGTGTGAGTCTGAAATAAAGTATTATTATTATTATTATTATTATTATTAATATAATTACTGTATACGTTGATCGTATTTTATATTGTAGTTATCGGTAAAACCTCCATTTTCTTATATACGCTTATTAGAGAAAATGAACATTTTGAAATTTTGAATGGGTAACTAAAGAAAAATATATTTATTTCCTTCACATTATATAGTTTTTTACAAGTAAATGCAAGTTAAACCAGCTAATGTTTTTGTTTTAAGAATCAGAACGAATTTTCATACAATAAACAACGTTAAGTAATATTTATTGTGGACCAAATATCAACGTAGCTATGTAGATATTTTAGGCTGTTGAAGGTATCAGATCGCTGATATTATTATTATTATTATCGCTCGAGAGAGAAGTTGAGACAACATTCGTTTTCAAATTGTCTATCGTGTAAGTCGTACAATCAGGCCAAGGGTACTAATCTTGTATTAACTCTTATACTTACACTTTGATATTGGTTTTGTTGTGACACATTTAAGTTACACACATATTATTAGTGTGTAATGACCAACACAATCATTAACACAATGAACAGCTGCGAGATCTGGGCGAAGGTGTCTAGCCGTGGCGGGGTGCTAGGCCGTGGGTCCTATGCCACAGTCACTAAAGTTGAGTTTGATGGTAGACCAGCATGCCTGAAGGAAGGTAAGGACCTCCGTTACCTCTCTTTATTCAAACATGAAGCCCGCATGCTCAGCCGTATGGATGGCATTGGTGGGGCACCTGTTCTATTGGCTGTAGCGACGGATACACCAATCATTGTCATGTCCCTGTGCAAGGGGAAAACAGTCTGGGATTTGATAAATGAAGATGAGACTCCGTTTTGGATGTGGCTCAATATTCTAAAGGGAATCGTCATTGAAGTGAATAACATCCACTCAAGGAATGTTATTCATAACGATTTGAAATTAGACAATGTGATTGTTGAAACTAGGGCCGATGAATTGCAGGTGTCTGTAATAGATTTTGGTATGGCTAGTTTCTCCGGGCCAAACTCACATTTCCTACTGGAACTGTAGGTTCATACAAAAGATACCAACATTACGCACCGGAGCTGTATCTGGAGGGCCTAAGTTCCACTCAGAGCGACACTTGGGCGCTTGCTGTTATAATTGAGAAAGTTCTAATGGGTGCCGACATAGGTAGTGATCTTCTTGGAGTGACTGATTCCCTAAAATCTCTTGTATGGGATATGAAGTGTGAGGTCATTTGCCGCCCCAACCTTACAGTGGTGTTTGACAAACTGTCTGACATTTTGGATCGTTGTCTAGAGGTCTTGGATGGGCAAAGCTCACCTCCGAGCGAATCTCCTTTGAACGATGAGGTTGATTCCACCTGTAGTGAACCGGAGTGCGAGGCTGGTGTGTCGCTGGAGGATAATACTCACAGATACTCACAGATACTCTCGGACGATGATCTGGAAGAGGCCTATTCAGCCTGTGTCTCCAGCTCTATATTAAACTTACTAGCCAGTACCGGGGTGGTGGTCGATGTCGATAATGCTGATTCAGTCTGTTGTATCCCGCTCGTGGTTGATGAAAAGAGAAAGAGAGTTGGATGACACAGAGGAGGTAGGGGTTGCTAAGAGGTTCAGGGAGGATGATGTTATTAATGTTGAGGATTAAAATACCAGAGTGAGGTGGAAGGACAGAGAGGGAGAGGTAGACCGAGAGAGAGGTGGAAGGATGGAGTTAAGAAGGTTCAAGGATGATGCTTCCGTCTGGGTTATTAATGTTGAGGATCAAAATATGAATAAAAGTGTTTTGGAAGCCTATACCTAAAATGCTGATTTCTTTCGTTTATTTTATTAGGAAGCTGATTAATAATATGGTTTTGTTTATTTTATGGATTATTTAGCCCCTTTCTGTACCGGCGACGTCTTTATAATCTTATACTAGCTATATTTAGACGGTTTGTGCAGTTTAAGAAGGATCTGTGGTGGTGAAAAGGGTTAGGAGAGATAGCTATAATCCTGTTTATTGTTGTAGGCCCTTTTAAAACTGAATAAAATCGTCTAATAGTAGCCAGAATGAAGCTAAAAGGACGGCACCGGTACTGACAGGGTTAACCTCTTCTGTACCGGGGACGTCCTTTTCATTATATTCTGGCAACTATTAGACGATTGTATTCAGCTTAGGAAAGATGACTACCCATTAAAAGGCTACAGACTATCTCAATTAATCCTTTTAGCCACCATATATCCTTCTGAACTTCATAAAATCTTCTAATAGTAGGCAGAATAAAGGTAAAAGGACGGCACCGGTACTGACAGGGTTAATGGTGGCTTAGTTATTGGTTAAGGTTTTATGGTAATTTGTGGAGAAAATATACAATATAAAGAAAATGCATGTTAACCCTCTGAAGATTGTGACGCATTTTGACAGTTTATCCTGGCTATCCTTGGACGATTTTATACAGCTTAAGAAGGATCTGTGGGAATGAAAAGGGTAAAGACTATCACAATCAACCCTCTGACTTCCACACACCCTTCCTAATCTGAATACAATCGTCTAATAGCAGCCAGAAAACAGAAAATAAATGCGTCATCGATCCTCAGAGGGTTAAGTATAAAAATAAACCACATATACAATAAATAGGAATGAATGGAGAATGCTATAGGTAGCGCCAACGAACTTGACAATTATCTCAATCCCTGACCTCATCGTAACTCAAAAGGGCCTTCAACAAACTGGCTGTAAATGTCCACACCTATTTCCTGGTGGACTCTTCCCAAATGATAGAAATGTCATCCCGATTGCTTTCATTCATTTTGAATTGTAAGAAGTTAAGGGGTCCAGATAATTGTCAAGTTAGTTGGCGCTACCTATAGTGAATAGGCCTACATGAGTGAAAACACCGTTGTTTGGGAGAAGGGGTCGGGTGCCAGTTGCCCAGTTGGACTAGATAATAGTCCGTCAGGCACCTGGCCCGGGGAACCGGTATGTATGAAGGGTCATGCGTGGATGTGTGGTGGGAGGGCATTGTGGTGTGCACTGTGCTCCGCTGCATGTCTGCCTGCTGAAACTGGAACTTCTCTGGGAGGTCTGGGTCCGGGGGAGTGCTGGAGTGTCCTAGTGATATTTGGTCTCTGGGTCTTCTCCTGGGCGATCTAGATGTGTGTGAATTTGTATTTGTATTTGTATTTTTGTTTTATTGTCTCTGTTCTGGCTCTGTCTGGAGTCGGCCACCCCCAGCTATGGGGTATGTGCCTGAGACATATACATACATACATACATACATACATACATAAGCCTACATACTCAAACAGTACATCGGGAAGATAAATTAATTGAGTGTCGTGAATATTGAAACCCCTTCTGTACCGGCGACGTGTTTTTATTTATAATCCAGAATAAAGTAATAATGACGGCACCGGTACTAGAAGGATTAACTATTGAGTCTCCAAAATGGCTACCCCAAAAATAGATGTCCACTCCCGCTTAACCCCTTCTTTACCAAGGAGACGTCTTTTTAACTTTATTCTGGCTACTATTAGACTTGTATTCAGTATAAAATGGGTTTCCAGCAATTAACAGGCTTCAAACTATCTCCCTCAACCCTTTCTACTACAACAAATCCGTCCTAAACTGCACTAAATCGTCTCAATATACTGTACCAAAAATATAATTGACGGGTACAGAAGGGGTTAAGGCCCTCATACACTATCATACCATATTTAACCGTATCTAATACACGGTTTCAATCAATTGTGCTAAGCTTCCATCACACCCATACACGACGGGTACAGAAGGGGTTAAGGCCCTCATACACTATCATACCATATTTAACCGTATCTAATACACGGTTTCAATAAATTGTGCTAAGCTTTCATCACACCCATACACGACGGGTACAGAAGGGGTTAAGGCCCTCATACACTATCATACCATATTTAACCGTATCTAATACACGGTTTCAATCAATTGTGCTAAGCTTCCATCACACCCATACACGACGGGTACAGAAGGGGTTAAGGCCCTCATACACTATCATACCATATTTAACCGTATCTAATACACGGTTTCAATCAATTGTGCTAAGCTTCCATCACACCCATACACGACGGGTACAGAAGGGGTTAAGGCCCTCATACACTATCATACCATATTTAACCGTATCTAATACACGGTTTCAATCAATTGTGCTAAGCTTCCATCACACCCATACACGACGGGTACAGAAGGGGTTAAGGCCCTCATACACTATCATACCATATTTAACCGTATCTAATACACGGTTTCAATCAATTGTGCTAAGCTTCCATCACACCCATACACGACGGGTACAGAAGGGGTTAAGGCCCTCATACACTATCATACCATATTTAACCGTATCTAATACACGGTTTCAATCAATTGTGCTAAGCTTCCATCACACCCATACACGACGGGTACAGAAGGGGTTAAGGCCCTCATACACTATCATACCATATTTAACCGTATCTAATACACGGTTTCAATCAATTGTGCTAAGCTTCCATCACACCCATACACGACGGGTACAGAAGGGGTTAAGGCCCTCATACACTATCATACCATATTTAACCGTATCTAATACACGGTTTCAATCACTTGTGCTAAGCTTCCATCACACCCATACACGACGGGTACAGAAGGGGTTAAGGTCCTCATACACTATCATACCATATTTAACCGTATCTAATACACGGTTTCAATCAATTGTGCTAAGCTTCCATCACACCCATACACGACGGGTACAGAAGGGGTTAAGGCCCTCATACACTATCATACCATATTTAACCGTATCTAATACACGGTTTCAATCAATTGTGCTAAGCTTCCATCACACCCATACACGACGGGTACAGAAGGGGTTAAGGCCCTCATACACTATCATACCATATTTAACCGTATCTAATACACGGTTTCAATCAATTGTGCTAAGCTTCCATCACACCCATACACGACGAGTACAGAAGGGGTTAAGGCCCTCATACACTATCATACCATATTTAACCGTATCTAATACACGGTTTCAATCAATTGTGCTAAGCTTCCATCACACCCATACACGACGGGTACAGAAGGGGTTAAGGCCCTCATACACTATCATACCATATTTAACCGTATCTAATACACGGTTTCAATCAATTGTGCTAAGCTTCCATCACACCCATACACGACGGGTACAGAAGGGGTTAAGGCCCTCATACATCATACCATATTTAACCGTATCTAATACACGGTTTCAATCAATTGTGCTAAGCTTCCATCACACCCATACACGACGGGTACAGAAGGGGTTAAGGCCCTCATACACTATCATACCATATTTAACCGTATCTAATACACGGTTTCAATCAATTGTGCTAAGCTTCCATCACACCCATACACGACGGGTACAGAAGGGGTTAAGGCCCTCATACACTATCATACCATATTTAACCGTATCTAATACACGGTTTCAATCAATTGTGCTAAGCTTCCATCACACCCATATACGACGGGTACAGAAGGGGTTAAGGCCCTCATACACTATCATACCATATTTAACCGTATCTAATACACGGTTTCAATCAATTGTGCTAAGCTTCCATCACACCCATACACGACGGGTACAGAAGGGGTTAAGGCCCTCATACACTATCATACCATATTTAACCGTATCTAATACACGGTTTCAATCAATTGTGCTAAGCTTCCATCACACCCATACACGACGGGTACAGAAGGGGTTAAGGCCCTCATACACTATCATACCATATTTAACCGTATCTAATACACGGTTTCAATCAATTGTGCTAAGCTTCCATCACACCCATACACGACGGGTACAGAAGGGGTTAAGGCCCTCATACACTATCATACCATATTTAACCGTATCTAATACACGGTTTCAATCAATTGTGCTAAGCTTCCATCACACCCATACACGACGGGTACAGAAGGGGTTAAGGCCTTCATACAATATCATACCATATTTAACCGTATCTAATACACGGTTTCAATCAATTGTGCTAAGCTTCCATCACACCCATACACGACGGGTACAGAAGGGGTTAAGGCCCTCATACACTATCATACCATATTTAACCGTATCTAATACACGGTTTCAATCAATTGTGCTAAGCTTCCATCACACCCATACACGACGGGTACAGAAGGGGTTAAGGCCCTCATACACTATCATACCATATTTAACCGTATCTAATACACGGTTTCAATCAATTGTGCTAAGCTTCCATCACACCCATACACGACGGGTACAGAAGGGGTTAAGGCCCTCATACACTATCATACCATATTTAACCGTATCTAATACACGGTTTCAATCAATTGTGCTAAGCTTCCATCACACCCATACACGACGGGTACAGAAGGGGTTAAGGCCCTCATACACTATCATACCATATTTAACCGTATCTAATACACGGTTTCAATCAATTGTGCTAAGCTTCCATCACACCCATACACGACGGGTACAGAAGGGGTTAAGGCCCTCATACACTATCATACCATATTTAACCGTATCTAATACACGGTTTCAATCAATTGTGCTAAGCTTCCATCACACCCATACACGACGGGTACAGAAGGGGTTAAGGCCCTCATACACTATCATACCATATTTAACCGTATCTAATACACGGTTTCAATCAATTGTGCTAAGCTTCCATCACACCCATACACGACGGGTACAGAAGGGGTTAAGGCCCTCATACACTATCATACCATATTTAACCGTATCTAATACACGGTTTCAATCAATTGTGCTAAGCTTCCATCACACCCATACACGACGGGTACAGAAGGGGTTAAGGCCCTCATACACTATCATACCATATTTAACCGTATCTAATACACGGTTTCAATCAATTGTGCTAAGCTTCCATCACACCCATACACGACGGGTACAGAAGGGGTTAAGGCCCTCATACACTATCATACCATATTTAACCGTATCTAATACACGGTTTCAATCAATTGTGCTAAGCTTCCATCACACCCATACACGACGGGTACAGAAGGGGTTAAGGCCCTCATACACTATCATGCCATATTTAACCGTATCTAATCCACGGTTTCAATCAATTGTGCTAAGCTTCCATCACGCCCATACACGACGGGTACAGAAGGGGTTAAGGCCCTCATACACTATCATGCCATATTTAACCGTATCTAATACACGGTTTCAATCAATTGTGCTAAGCTTCCATCACACCCATACACGACGGGTAAGCCTGCACAAAACACCTATAGTGTGTTCGCTGTAAGTAGGTGAGAAATCATGACCTCTATCCTCTGTAACTCAAAAGGGGCTACAGCAAATGGGCTGTAAATTTCCACATCTATTCCTTGACTGACTCTTTCCAAATGGTAGAAATATTAGCTCGATTACTCTAGTGGGTTTTTGAGTTACAGAGGTTAGAGGTCATGATTTCTCGCCTACTTACAGCGAATAGACTATAGTTTGCATATTCATAGTGCATGGAGGCCTTTATATTACAGGATCTCTATAGGTAGAATCATTTATACCCTGTTCCAAATAAGTAGGCCAACACTCTTGTACAGTAACTTCTATAACTCACAAACCTGTTTTTGTTTTATATGTGAGTGAGGGAGACAAAAGGCAGAACTGCTTGTAGCAAGTGCCTCCCCCAGAGTTGAAAGAGTGACAGGGCCAAAATCAAGGGACGTTAGAGCCCAAATGCATGGACACACAGAGTTTGAAGCAATTTAAGTCATAGGAAGAGGGAAATATTGGTTCTGGGAGAGAGTTCCAGATCTCAGCTGTTAAATAGAAGAAAGACAGAGTAATGTTTCACTCTTGGGTTGGAGAGTTGCACAGAGTAGGGTGGGATTGTGTTGCAAGACGGGTGCTACATGCTCTACGAAGAGGAGGTGGTATACACTGAGAGAGCTCTGAGGAACACTGATTATTGTAGTAGCGATAGAATAGTGAGAGGGATGCAACATTGCAGCGAAGAGAGAGAGACTGCAAGTAATCAAGCTAATATTTCTACCATTTGGGAAGGGTTAGCCAAAATGTCCGTGGCCAAAACATCCGTGGCCAAAACGTCCGTGGCCAAAACGTCCGTGGCCAAAACATCCGTGGCCAAAATATTCGTACATTAATTTTGGATGGGACAATGGGTAACATTTTTGACTTTGTATATTCTCCGCTGAGGGTAAATTGCCATGATTACTCGGCGGAAATGTTGTACCGAAATATCTTTGTAATGCCCTGGAAAATATCCCGCAACCCCAATAATGTACTACCCGAGTTGACGTCAGGTATAGTGTAAAATAGTCGTTGATGGGAAGTCCAATAAACTCATCACGTGAAACACCACGAGACTATCACCTGGTTCTTACAAATCGGACTAAAGTTACTATACTTTTGTATGTCCGTGGTAGTACAGTGGGTTAGCGCGCGGGCCTGGTTGACCTATGATGGTCATGGTCACTAACCAGGGTTCGAACCCCACCCAAGGCATCTCAAAACCTGTGGGTTTTTAGGAGGGTTAAACAGTCTTAAACTTAAACTCCCTTCAGAGGTTCGAGCCCCGCGCCAGGCACCAGGAAAGGTTGACCCTAAGTGGGCCTGGGGAGTTTTCAGGACAGAATCCTGCATATTAATTTGAGCATGTACATATATTCCAACTGTGCTATGGTAGCCTAATGTATAGACGAATGGAAGGAGTAATTAATGGAGCACTTAACCCTTGGGAAGGCCTCTCTATAAGTTGCTCCTGTACCGTGCTTCCGTAAGGACCGTCACAGTCCCTGGGTTAACCTACCTGGTAAACTAGCACGGCTTTGAAATATAGTTGCAGATTTACGACAATGAATACGGAAGCTTTGAAGTTAAAAAAATAGTATCTACCACAAAGACTTAAGGTATAATCCTGTGTAGCGGGACGACTTATACTTATATCTCAATAATTTGTTAACCCTCCAGCCCCGGCTACGCATTACATAAATATTCCCGAAACTCGGGTGTTTTGGCCGAAAAACGTCTAGGCTTATAATAATAATAATAATAATAATAATATTTATTCAGTTAGCAATTTACAGAGTTGGTACCACATAGTATGTTATAAATATGACATGCACCAGCCTTGCATAATTCCAACTAAGGATAGCCCAATAAGGCCGTTAGGTGTATTTCCATTGGGGTCCTTGTGGGATTAGGTTAGCTGGGGAAATGGGGATGATAAAGAAATAGATACTTTAGAGAAAGTATTTCTAGGGGGTTATTTTAAGATACCTTACATCCTATAGTAAATATCAGTAATCCGTAATCAGTAATCATTCAGTTTGGTTTGTCTATCTCTTATGTCGTATTTAGTAGTAGACATAAGCTTGGTGCTCCCTTCTCGCAGCTGTCCGGTTCAGGTGTTCCTTCAGGCTACGTCTGAAGGAATACAGTGTTCTCTTTTCACGGACTGACTGGGGTAGGTCGTTCCAGTCTTTGATGGCAGTGAAGAAGAATGTTTGCTTACCCTGTCCTTGGATTCTCGGGACCTTAAAATTAAACATCCTGTTTCTTGTATTATGTCCACTCCTCTCATTTGCTTTAACAAAATCATTCTTTAGATACTCTGGAGCTCTGTCATAGAAAATTTTGAAGGCATTAGTGAGCCTGATTTGTTTGGCCCTGTCAGAGACATTGAGCATACCTAGTGAGTGAAGTTGTTGCTGGCCAACATGTGATCTGGGTCCTAGGTTCAGCATGAACCTAACCAATTTATTTTGAGTGACCTGAAGTTTGTGCTGTGCTGATTTAGATGATGCAGAGTACCAGGATGACACAGAATAGTCAAAATTACATTGAACAAGCGCTTGGCAGAGGGTCTTTTTGGTCGCCGCGGGCAAGCATCCCACCTGTCTATACAGGTATTTTATACGTGCTCTACACTTACTCAGGATAGATTCCAAAATTGTTTCACCTGACAAACTCGCGTCCAGTTTCAGTCCGAGATATTTAACTTGTGACACTGTTGTTATAGGAATATCATTACAGTTGACCGAGAAGCCCACAATGTCTTTCAGTTTGCGTTTTGTTCCACATAAGATGGCTTCCGTCTTGCCCAGGTGAAGAGATAGTCTATTGTCCACTAGCCATTCACTACATGATGCTAGTTCTTTGGAAAGTGAAGCGGCAATACTTATTGGGTCTTTTCCTGAAACCAGAAGCACGCTGTCGTCTGCATACAGTAATAATTTACATGAGACGCTCAGTTCCATGTCGTTCACATAACAGAGAAAGAGTAAGGGACCAAGGATGCTTCCCTGTGGGACCCCACAGTTAATTGGCATAGGATCAGATATATTATCATCAATTTTGACTCTTTGGGTTCTACCACTAAGATAATATTTAAACCAGTTCACAGACCCTATGCCCATTGCTTGTAGTTTATTACATAGGATATCATGGTCTACTGTGTCAAACGCTTTTGTAGATCAAGAAGAACCATACCGGTGTAGTTACCTTTAGACATTTCTTTACGAATGTGATCCGTTAAGTGGATGAGACAGGAGTCTGTCGAGTACATGCATCTGAAACCTGATTGAAACTTATAGAATAGATCATTTTGTTTGAGGTAGTGTTCAATTTGGGTGTATACTGCTCTTTCAAGGATTTTAGATACAATACATAATATGCTAACTGGTCTGTAGTTGCCAACTTCTAGTTTATTTCCTTTCTTGAATAGAGGGGTTACAATAGCTTCCTTCAGTTCAGCAGGTACTGTGTTGGTGTTAATGGACAAGTTGATGATGTGGGTTAGGGGGCCTGCTATACCAATGGCTCCATCTCGTAGAAATTTGGCAGGAATTTGTCTGGTCCTGTGCTCTTATGTACATTTAGGTTAGACAGCTCGTCAAAAGTGTATTTTGGTGTAACATTTTGCAATCTAAATGTGTTCGGGTGTATGTCTTTATCTCTGTAGAAATTACGAAAGGTGGCCGTTGTTGTCGTGTATTTATTGAGAGGTTGAGGTAGGTTCTGTGCAAGTGTGTTTGCTATGGAAGTGAAGAAGGAGTTGAAGTAGGTTGAAATTTGTCGTTTATCGTGGCAAACCTGATCATTAATGGTGAGAGCAATATTAGTGTTAGACGAATCCCTTGTCTTGTTGCTGTAGCCTGTTGTTTTAGGTGCCTCCATAGTTTCTTTGGGTTATTCTGATATTCCTCTGCCTTATTGTGAAAATAATTATTTTTCGCTGATTTCATTTTCCTACTTAGTTTATTCCTGGCCCTGTTGAACTCATGTTTCAGACCTTGATCCTGTCTATGTTTCGCTAGCCTTTTTAACAGATTGTCTCTGTGTTCCAGATGGTGTAGTATGTCATTGTTGATCCTTGCTTTAATTCGTATGTCTTTCAGAGGAGCTATTTCGTCTAGGATGTTTGTGATGATGGTTCTGAAGCCAACCCATGCATCATTAACGTTTGTACTTCCAAACACTGGAGACCAGTCTGTATTCCAGAAATGTTTCCTTATTGTAGTTTCTGAGTGACCTTGTTTTGATAATCTTGTGATTCTCTAGGGTAATTTTTGTGGTTTTCCGTGTGCAATATGTGACAAAGTGATCACTTATCCCAGTCTGTATAACCCCTGATTGGGATATTTTGTCCTCTCTGTTACAGTTTATGTGGTCTAATATTGTGGCAGTGTTCTCAGAGATACGTGTGGGGGTTGTGATGAGTTGTTTGTGATTGTGCATTGTCAGTATATGCCTATATTCTCGTACAAGCCTATCATTTCGTTGTTTGTAACACAGGTTAAAATCCCCTAGTATGATGGATTCATTCCGAGGGTCTAGCGATGACAAAGTTCGTTCAAATTTGGTCAAGAATTGTGTGTCGGCTGGTGACCTATAGCATAACCCCAATAATTGTGATGGGTCTTGTCCTCGGCAGGTGTAGGTCGATCCACAGAGCTTCGTGATTTTCTACATGGAGGTCGGTCCTAGTTGTGTGTGTGAGGTTGTTTTTTACATACAGACATACTCCTCCCCATGCCTATTGCGATCATTCCTAACCATGTTGAAACCTTGAATGTTTATTTCACCATCGTTTATACTTGAATCCAGCCAGGTTTCTGTGATTGCAATTATTGAAGCTTTGGCCTTATTAGCTAACAAGTTTATTTCTGACAATTTATGGTACATTGATCTGGCGTTAATGTGGATAAGATGGAGCCCTTTGTTGGTGAACCCTCTGTATTCATCTTTGATTTTGAATGTGTCCTGGCTGGATTCTGAGTTGTTAATACTTGGATCATTTACATTAATATTCGGTAATGAATGCAAGGCACACTTATTGCAAAGGAATTCCCGTTCTTCACTGTTGGTCTTCTTAGAGATGCACTTCATGTGAGCTACCTGTTTACACTTTACACAGTTTTGGATCTTCTGACGTCGTGTTATGAGTGATTCACAAATAAAACAAATGGTTTTGCGATGTTGTACAGCTGAGTTCCTACATTTAACACATTCAACTTTGTTTCTACTGTTAACGTAAGTACATCGGTTATGAACAATTTCATTACAACTGTTGCATTGTAAAAGTGAACTCCTATTGTTGAAACCAATATTACAGACTATACATAGTTTTTTCTTACTGTTTATCATACGACTGGAGATGTGGTTTGGTCCGCGTCGATCAGCTGTTTGTGCGGGAGAGGGTACGGGATACTCGCGGTCGGGCTGTGGTTGTTTGTTGTTGTTGTTGTTGTTGTTGTTTTCTTTGTCCGTTGATGCTGCTTCCCTGTTGATGTATTTGCGAGTGCTACCTGTTATTATTGTTGTTCTTGTTGCATGTTGTGCTACTTGGGTCGCCGATATCTGTGGTATTAATGGTAATGCTGTGGGTAGTGTAGAGTTGGTGGAGTGGGTAATTGCTAATTCCCTGCATTTATCGCATTCCATTTCTTTTCTGCTGGTAACATAAGTACATCGATCGTGTACTGTTTCATTACAAATACTACATTGTGATGTTGGACTCCTTTTGTTGAATCTAATATCGCACACTGTACTTAAAGCTGCATTTTGTGTGACCCCAAAGTCTGATAACCCACTCTCATAAATACCGCATTTTCCTTTACCATCATTATCTCCGATAGACTGGAAATGGTGTCGTATTTCACACCCAAATGCCATAAAAGGCTGTCCAATATCAAAGCTGCATTTTGTGTCACCCCAAAGTCTGATAACCCACTCTCATTAAAGTGTGGTGGCACAAAATGACAAGGGGCGATCCAGACTTTTAAATATATACATTATATGGACAACCTTTCCTGACTATTTTTAAGAATGAAAGTAAATATGCATTGCAGAATAATTATTACAAAACAAATAAAGACAAAATAAAAGCAAAATAGCGTAATATACCAAATATCATTAGGTATGTCAGGGACTGGAATAATCGACAACAGAACATATCGGCAATACATTTGAATATATACAATTTAAGATGTGTTGTGACATTACATATTAGGTGAAATTATAAAACATATTTATTTGTTTAATAGTAGAGCAAGAAATATTCGCATACATAGACATATCAATAATTCTGAGGAGGAGTGACGGAAACTGATTTTCTGAACTTGACTCTTGGTCAAGATCACGAGGCTAGATACCCCACCCACCCACCCACCCCTCGATATATCTACGTTCCTACTGGCCCTCACGCAGCCGTGGTGCTTAGTGCGGTCGAACCTATATTTCACAAATGTTATGATATTTATATATATGCGTGTACTGTTACTTAGTAATATTGTATTGTGTAACCTAATCAACCCGAATGATATACATTTAAGTAAGAATACACCGAAATATAATCGTGATTAGGCTCGAATGGAGTGGCACCGCGGCTGCGGCCAATGTTTATAAACAACATGCTTTAGGCCTACATATCAAGATCAATAATTAATGTTATGCCAGGTTTTTACTGGGGTTTAATTGGTTTTGATCAAGTGGGCTCTTCCTAACTGGAGAAGTTATATTGTTTTACCACAGACACAGAAAGACAATAGAGGATAATTATCACAAGACGTGTATTCATATTCCGTTTATTTGCACAAGAATATCGCATACGTAAAAGCTAGAACAATAATGGTCAAGAACAAAACAATTAAAGTGAACGAACGAGGCTCCACTACGTCTGACTCGCAAGACTGGATTATTCTATGCTATATCTAAGTAAGTATTAGGGATCGCTTTCTAACTGAAAGATTACACTTGTCCTGTATTTATTTCAGAGTTAAGATCGAGTAGCACTCCTTTCAATCGAGGATTTACACTTGTGCTTAGAAAGGTTATATAGTAATTAGATATGTGAACTATTGGTATTTACCTGCGTAGAGTGGTTCTGGAATTTTGGAGCTAAACGTAATTATTTTCCTGAGGTTAAATCACTGGTGCTTACGCATAAGTTAACTTGAATTTATTTGTTATTAATTTTAGCAGAATTATTATCAGTACTTCCCTAATTTCTTTGAGTTTCACTAGAGTTTCCTTTCTCTCGCTTTTGTATACGTGCGTAGTATCCGATGTTTCCAGAATACCTTTTATTATATACGCAGTAATATATTTTAATTACTTTCACTTTCGATCTTTATATACTTTCTCTCTGACAACATACCAAGTATAATTTCTTTTCACAGTTAGATCTTCTATAACTTTTACGGTATAATAACTTCACTTTCGATGTGTAGAATAATTAATCCAATGGGTGTAGAATTAGTAATCCAATCTGGGGTAGATCCGCTGGCCGTGGGGTTGTCCTGACGCCACTGGGTTCCCACAGTGTAACTCGAGCACTTTGGTTGGGACCTTAAATAACTAAATTGCCTAGCCCAAGCCGTGACAAAATAGCATCGAGCGAACGCAGGAGTGAACTCCTGTCTACTCTGGTCTTTATAAGTACTTTGATGAATTTCTTGTGGTTTGGTCTATCCTGGATAAAGCTAGTTAGTACCTGACTGTCTGCTTATATCCACAATAGCGCCGGGGTTGAGGTAGGCCGAGAATATTAGATTACTTCACCCAGAAGGCTCTAATAAACCAGCTTGTTGATACCCACTAAAAAGAATTAGTATAATGGGTGACTACAGTCTCGTAATTGTGTCTACGCCTTGCGATCAACTGAACCAACTCTTCAACTGTGTCCTCAACTTTCGAATCTGTCCTTTTACCCGGGGTGTCAAGAACAGCTCTAGATTGAGATGTCGATCCTAAAATCTTCCGTAATAGTCATACCGTTTCTCAGGGCCTCGGGGGTGATATTGTTGAGCATCAGAAAGGCACCTAGGGGTAGGATGTTGTAGGGTGGTTAGTTCCTTGTGGCTTGGAGAGGGGTGATATACTTTTTTACTTATAGTGCCATTTCTTGATTAATTTCTCTTCTTCGCTTTTCTTCTTTTTTTGGACTTTGGAATTGGTTATGTTGATGGATAAGTTGTTCCCTGGTGTTAGAGGGCGTGTCATCTCGATGGTAGTAACTCGTGTTGTCTGGGGGCGGTTGTGTCCTTTTTAACTCTGGGGTGAGGTGATATAATATGATATTGTCTTCTGATTTGGTCTGGGGCTGTTATGTGTTTTACAGGCTGGAGGTAGATGGAGTGGACAGTGGTTGCAAGTTTGTAGGTTTGGGGTGTTGCAGGAGAAGTGTAATATCGGCGAGAACTGATCACATGTTATCTTCTGCCCTGCACAGGTATATAATTGTTATCCTTGAGTCTTTGAGTCGACGTTTTCTCTGATGCGGGAGAGGTGTGGTAGAGAGAGAAAACGACTTGTGGTGGTGAATGCTTGGGTAACTGTTTCTCTGTTATTGGTAGAGGTGGTGGTGGTGGTGGTGGGCAGCTATAGGTCTTGGTATGTTGGCTGTGGTGGTGAATATGTTTTTCTGTTATTTCACTTCCTTCTTCCCCATCAAAGCCACGACCTCGTGGCTGGAGCTGGTCACACCAGGCATTTTCTTGGTGGAAACAAATTTCCATTTGTCGAGATATTCCCACCATGTCATTGAGCTTCTATCTGCTGGTTTGCTCAGGTTAGCATAAAGAGTTATGCAAGGTATCTCTGTATATGTCCCGAGGGCTGCTTCTAGTTGATGTAGGAACTTAATATTCTTAGTTACGTCATTGGTTTGGGTCCCTATGATCTTGATGTAAGGACCACTTCTGGGAATGCGGGTTGTTGCCGACTTAGTTTTGGTTGAGGTGTTGGTTTTCTTAATCCTTGTGGGAGCCAGGGAACCCTTTTTAATGACTGGGTTTTGATGGATTACAGTGATGATGGATGAGGGTGCTGGAATTACTTGAGTATTGCTTGCTATCTTCAAGGTTGGAGCGAACACGGATGATTGATCGGAGACGAAAGGAACAGGGGCCGATCGACGAATGTGGTGTGCAGGTGGGTGTTTTAGCCCGACTGTATCATAGGAGGAGAGATTATCTTCGGCGGATGGGGCAAGTGAAGAAGGGTTGGATGGAGGAGGTTCATATGATTTCGGAGGTGCTGAAGGTGATGTAGTAGACATGGAGGCTGTTGGTGAAGATGTAGAACAGGCTTTACCATAAAAGCCGGTGGAGGTAGGTGGTCGAGTATATGGAGACTTCTGAGGTGGCTGTGGTTGGATGTTGACTTTTTTCTTCTTTGGTGATTTGGCTTTAGGAGTGGCTTTAGCCTGATGGTTATGGCTTTTGTTCCTGATCGCTATTTGGATTTTTGGTATCCTTCTAGGGGAGTCTTCTGGAACGTCTTCAATCTTAGCTAGGTGGTAGATGGGTGGAGTTTTTCCGGGCACAGGCTCTCTCGCCGAGGCCATAGAACTGGGCGGGGGACAGTCTTCTTCATCGTGGTACTCGATGCAGTCCTTTTCTTTAGCCGGATGGTAGATGGGTGGAGGTGTCCGCGGCACAGGCTCCCTCGCCGAGGCCATATAAATGGGCGGGGGAGGCTCAAAAAAATCTCGAGGAGGGTCTTCCATCTCTTCTAGTTCTTCTTCCCCTCGGTCTTCATGGTCTTCCCTCTCTTCTATTTCTTCTTCCTCTTGGTCTTCATCGATGGCTTGAATTTGGTGCATTTCCGGGGAACAGTATTCTTCATCGTGGTACTCGATGCAGTCCTTTTCTTTAGCCGGATGGTAGATGGGTGGAGGTGTCCACGGCACAGGCTCCCTCACCGAGGCCATATAAATGGGCGGGGGAGGCTCAACAAAATCTTGAGGAGGGTCTTCCATCTCTTCTAGTTCTTCTTCCTCTTGGTCTTCATCGATGGCTTGAATTTGTAAATTTCCTGGAGACAGCACTCCTCACACTGGCACTCAATGTCCATTGTCTCAGCTGGTCGATCTCCCAGGTGTCAGGATCGGGTAAGTGGGATCGCAAGCTTCCCAACTGAAGGGAGGCTCAAAAAAATCTCGAGGAGGGTCTTCCATCTCTTCTATTTCTTCTTCCTCTTGGTCTTCATCGATGGCTTGAATTTGGTAAATTTCCTGGAGACAGCACTCCTCACACTGGCACTCAATGTCCATTGTCTTAGCTGGGTCGATCTCCCAGGTGTCAGGGATCGGGTAACCGGGATCGCAAGCTTCCCAACTGAATGGGTAATTTAACCTAATGGGCTCTTGAGGGTGAGTGTTCCAGGGTACCGGTTTCCTTGCCGAGGCTATCTCTAGGTACGGGCGAAGATCCTGAATTTCAAATTTTTTGGGGGGGCCTCGGGTTTCCTGTTGGTTGTTCTGGTAAGATTGACCAGGATGATGGTGGTTAGGGAAGCTTCGCAGATTTCCTTGTGGGTGGCCTGACAAGAGGGGTTGGGGGCGGCCTTGGGATGAGTACTGCGATCTTTTCCTTCGTTTTTTGGTTTGTCCGGGTCTTCGGTACACTTGAGGGTGTGTGGGGGGGTTTCTGATGGCTTCTTTTGTGGAAGTTTTAGGCCGGTTGGCCAACAGCTTGCGAATAGTGATGATATCCTTTGTAAATCCCACGGGATCGTGGATATCAAAGTATTCCCTAATATTTGAGGGAAGGATCCTTAAGAGCACACAGAACACCTGTTGCTGTTGTTGCTCATAAGTGTACAGAGGGTAAGCACGTTTTACCTGTCGGCTCACTATTCTCAAGGTACTGTTTAGGTTCCCTCCGTACTTGATTTCGTTGATTTTGGCTGCAACGGGGCCTAGTGATGGCTGAAACAGCGTTGATCACAATATTCCGAAAGTTGTCCCATGTCAATCTGGGCGTACATGTTCGGCTACCAGGGGCACGGCCTTCCCCAGGTGAATTAATAAACCATAGACCTTCCTTACGTCGGTCGGCTATGCCAGGCTAATTAGCGGGCTGACCATCTCTAGGTACGTGCGAATATCCTGAGTTTCCGCGTCATACGTCGGTATGGGGAATTTTGGATCCATGATGACGCATGTGCTCTCTATCTCTTTCCTGATTACTGTGTCAAACAACTTCCTTCCCGAATCAAGAACCACCAGCTGCCGCCAATGTTATGCCAGGTTTTTACTGGGGTTTAATTGGTTTTGATCAAGTGGGCTCTTCCTAACTGGAGAAGTTATATTGTTTTACCACAGACACAGAAAGACAATAGAGGATAATTATCACAAGACGTGTATTCATATTCCGTTTATTTGCACAAGAATATCGCATACGTAAAAGCTAGAACAATAATGGTCAAGAACAAAACAATTAAAGTGAACGAACGAGGCTCCACTACGTCTGACTCGCAAGACTGGATTATTCTATGCTATATCTAAGTAAGTATTAGGGACCGCTTTCTAACTGAAAGATTACACTTGTCCTGTATTTATTTCAGAGTTAAGATCGAGTAGCACTCCTTTCAATCGAGGATTTACACTTGTGCTTAGAAAGGTTATATAGTAATTAGATATGTGAACTATTGGTATTTACCTGCGTAGAGTGGTTCTGGAATTTGGGAGCTAAACGTAATTATTTTCCTGAGGTTAAATCACTGGTGCTTACGCATAAGTTAACTTGAATTTATTTGTTATTAATTTTAGCAGAATTATTATCAGTACTTCCCTAATTTCTTTGAGTTTCACTAGAGTTTCCTTTCTCTCGCTTTTGTATACGTGCGTAGTATCCGATGTTTCCAGAATACCTTTTATTATATACGCAGTAGATATATTTTAATTACTTTCACTTTCGATCTTTATATACTTTCTCTCTGACAACATACCAAGTATAATTTCTTTTCACAGTTAGATCTTCTATAACTTTTACGGTATAATAACTTCACTTTCGATGTGTAGAATAATTAATCCAATGGGTGTAGAATTAGTAATCCAATCTGGGGTAGATCCGCTGGCCGTGGGGTTGTCCTGACGCCACTGGGTTCCCACAGTGTAACTCGAGCACTTTGGTTTGGGACCTTAAATAACTAAATTGCCTAGCCCAAGCCGTGACAAAATAGCATCGAGCGAACGCAGGAGTGAACTCCTGTCTACTCTGGTCTTTATAAGTACTTTGATGAATTTCTTGTGGTTTGGTCTATCCTGGATAAAGCTAGTTAGTACCTGACTGTCTGCTTATATCCACAATAGCGCCGGGGTTGAGGTAGGCCGAGAATATTAGATTACTTCACCCAGAAGGCTCTAATAAACCAGCTTGTTGATACCCACTAAAAAGAATTAGTATAATGGGTGACTACAGTCTCGTAATTGTGTCTACGCCTTGCGATCAACTGAACCAACTCTTCAACTGTGTCCTCAACTTTCGAATCTGTCCTTTTACCCGGGGTGTCAAGAACAGCTCTAGATTGAGATGTCGATCCTAAAATCTTCCGTAATAGTCATACCGTTTCTCAGGGCCTCGGGGGTGATATTGTTGAGCATCAGAAAGGCACCTAGGGGTAGGATGTTGTAGGGTGGTTAGTTCCTTGTGGCTTGGAGAGGGGTGATATACTTTTTTTACTTATAGTGCCATTTCTTGATTAATTTCTCTTCTTCGCTTTTCTTCTTCTGTTGGACTTTGGAATTGGTTATGTTGATGGATAAGTTGTTCCCTGGGTTAGAGGGCGTGTCATCTCGATGGTAGTAACTCGTGTTGTCTGGGGGCGGTTGTGGTCCTTTTTAACTCTGGGGTGAGGTGATATAATATGATATTGTCTTCTGATTTGGTCTGGGGCTGTTATGTGTTTTACAGGCTGGAGGTAGATGGAGTGGACAGTGGTTGCAAGTTTGTAGGTTTGGGGTGTTGCAGGAGAAGTGTAATATCGGCGAGAACTGATCACATGTTATCTTCTGCCCTGCACAGGTATATAATTGTTATCCTTGAGTCTTTGAGTCGACGTTTTCTCTGATGCGGGAGAGGTGTGGTAGAGAGAGAAAACGACTTGTGGTGGTGAATGCTTGGGTAACTGTTTCTCTGTTATTGGTAGAGGTGGTGGTGGTGGTGGTGGTGAGCAGCTATAGGTCTTGGTATGTTGGCTGTGGTGGTGAATATGTTTTTCTGTTATTTCAATTAATGATCCATCATTTCGATATTATTTTGATCTAGTTGAATTTGTAAAAAATTGTGATGACTATTCCTATAATATAATCGGTTACTTTGAGGTATTATATATAATAACTCCGGTAGGTTATCGGCCTTCTATAGGATTATGACGCTTCTTTCGGATATTCTGAGGATATAGCTAGGTACATTTATAATTATCACATCCAAATAGATTATTTGTATATGGATATAATTATACACAAAGTCTTAAAACTGTTATCAAGTTCCGAAAGTCTGAATCGGGTTGAGTTTAGACCCTGTGGAGGAGCAGGGTTGAGTTGGCTTGATATTGGACACCCTTTTATGGCATTTGGGTGTGAAATATGACACCATTTCCAGTCTATCGGAGATAGTGATGGTAAAGGAAAATGCGGTATTACATTCTTTGTATTGTTCGTCGTACGTCTGGCGGTGTGGTGATCAGCTGTGCTGCTAGGGTGGGGACTGTCTGTGGCTATGTCTCCCCCTGTGACCCCTCCCTGTCCCACCTGTATTTGCTGTTTGATGATGTTGTCCTTATTCCTGCTTCCGCATTCCCGCGCATCTCCAAGCGTAGCTGTGTTATTTACCTGTAGAATGGCGTTAAGTAGAGCTCTCTAAGTCAACTGGTTCAGTTGTGATGATGATTTCATTGGAGATAACTTTATGGCAACAACAGCCACTTTACACTACTTTTAGATACTTAACAACAACATACAGGAACACACTCTCTCTCTCTCTCTAGCTATCTATATAAATGTCTATCTATCTAACTCTAACTCACTCTCACTCTCACACACTCTCTCTCTCTCTCTAGCTATCTATATAAATGTCTATCTATCTAACTCTAACTCACTCTCACTCTAACACACTCTCACTCTCTCTCTCTCTCTCTCTAGCTATCTATATAAATATCTATCTATCTAACTCTAACTCACTCTCACTCTCACACACTCTCTCTCTCTCTCTAGCTATCTATATAAATGTCTATCTATCTAACTCTAACTCACTCTCACTCTAACACACTCTCACTCTCTCTCTCTCTCTCTAGCTATCTATATAAATGTCTATCTATCTAACTAACTCACTCTCACTCTAACACACTCTCTCTCTCTCTCTAGCTATCTATATAAATGTCTATCTATCTAACTCTAACTCACTCTCACTCTAACACTCTCTCTCTCTCTCTCTAGCTATCTATATAAATGTCTATCTATCTAACTCTAACTCACTCTCACACTAACACACTCTCTCTCTCTCTCTCTAGCTATCTATATAAATGTCTATCTATCTAACTCTAACTCACTCTAACACACTCTCTCTCTAGCTATCTATATAAATGTCTATCTATCTAACTCTAACTCACTCTCACTCTAACACACTCTCTCTCTCTCTAGCTATCTATATAAATGTCTATCTATCTAACTCTAACTCACTCTCACACACTCTCTCTCTCTCTCTAGCTATCTATATAAATGTCTATCTATCTAACTCACTCTCACTCTAACACACTCTCTCTCTCTCTCTAGCTATCTATATAAATGTCTATCTATCTAACTCTAACTCACTCTCACTCTAACACACTCTCTCTCTCTCTCTCTAGCTATCTATATAAATGTCTATCTATCTAACTCTAACTCACTCTCACTCTAACACACTCACTCTCTCTCTCTCTAGCTATCTATATAAATGGCTATCTATCTAACTCTAACTCACTCTCACTCTAACACACTCTCTCTCTCTCTCTCTAGCTATCTATATAAATGTCTATCTATCTAACTCTAACTCACTCTCACACTAACACACTCTCTCTCTCTCTCTCTCTAGCTATCTATATAAATGTCTATCTATCTAACTCTAACTCACTCTCACTCTAACACACTCTCTCTCTCTCTAGCTATCTATATAAATGTCTATCTATCTAACTCTAACTCACTCTCACTCTAACACACTCTCTCTCTCTCTCTCTAGCTATCTATATAAATGTCTATCTATCTACCTCTAACTCACTCTCACACACACACACTCTCTCTCTCTATCTATCTATCTATGTACCAATATTTGTCTATGTGTATGAAGGAAACAAAAGGCAGGTTGCCTGTAACGAGTGTCTCCCCCAAAGCCAAAAGAGTGACAGAGCCAAATTCAAGGGAAGTTGGGGTCAAAATGCCTGGACACACAAAGTTTAAACCAGTTTAAGTCATAGGATGAAGGAAAGATGGATGGAGGGAGAGAGTTGAAGGCCCCTATGATTCCGGCTTAAAGGGGGTCACCCACTTTATTTTATCTCTTTCTCCTTTTCTCTCTTTCCCTGGCTTGTATCCATTCGGCCCCATTCAGCCAACTGTTTTAAGACGTTTACCCCCATCCAGGTGTCGTTTTCTCCCTGGCGAGCGACAGCGAGCCAGCATTGTATGGAGAAATCCGGCTTTGCCGGAGAAATTTTTCTATCGAAAAATGTACAAATTTAGCTTTCTGTCAAAATAAAAGTATATATTTGCTGGCTTGCTACCGCTCGCCAGGAAGAAATCGAAACCTAGATGGGGATAAACGTCTTGAAACAGTTGGCTGAATGGGGCCACATAGATACAAGCCAAAGAGAGAGGGAGAGAAAGAGGAAAAAAGCGAGGTGGGGTCCCTTAACCCTATCTGGTCCGGGGCAGGTCTTTTTTGGGGTCTTCCTTGTTTCGCTCCATTAGTTTGGAGATCTTAAGGGGGCATGGGCCGTTTGTTTGGTCTATTAATTCATTTATACATATATTGGTTTTTAGTTTCCTCCCTAGACCTCCATCAAGCTTAGAAAAACACCCCCTAGACCCCCCTCAAGATAAATTTGTACATTTTTCGGTAGAAAAATGTCCCGGCCAAAGGCCGGTTCCTCTTAAAACTGCAGGCTCGCTATCGCTCGCCAGGATATAATCGACACCTAAATGGCACTAAAGGTCTTAAAATTGACAACGAAATGGGGCAAAAGGTGTTAAAATCGCCAAACTAATGGGCCGATCGTCTTATAATCTCAAAACTACTGGGGCTAAACATGAGGGAGAAGGGGGTCCAGAAAACCGGTCTGCCTCCCCTTAAACTACTGGGGCTAAACATGAGGGAGAAGGGGGTCCAGAAAACCGGTCTGCCTCCCCTTAAACTACTGGGGCTAAACATGAGGGAGAAGGGGGTCCAGAAAACCGGTCTGCCTCCCCTTAAACTACTGGGGCTAAACATGAGGGAGAAGGGGGTCCAGAAAAACGGTCTGCCTCCCCTTAAACTACTGGGGCTAAACATGAGGGAGAAGGGGGTCCAGAAAACCGGTCTGCCTCCCCTTAAACTACTGGGGCTAAACATGAGGGAGAAGGGGGTCCAGAAAACCGGTCTGCCTCCCCTTAAACTACTGGGGCTAAACATGAGGGAGAAGGGGGTCCAGAAAACCGGTCTGCCTCCCCTTAAACTACTGGGGCTAAACATGAGGGAGAAGGGGGTCCAGAAAACCGGTCTGCCTCCCCTTAAACTACTGGGGCTAAACATGAGGGAGAAGGGGGTCCAGAAAACCGGTCTGCCTCCCCTTAAACTACTGGGGCTAAACATGAGGGAGAAGGGGGTCCAGAAAACCGGTCTGCCTCCCCTTAAACTACTGGGGCTAAACATGAGGGAGAAGGGGGTCCAGAAAACCGGTCTGCCTCCCCTTAAACTACTGGGGCTAAACATGAGGGAGAAGGGGGTCCAGAAAACCGGTCTGCCTCCCCTTAACTTAAACTACACAAAATCGTCTGAGTAAAGCTGCAATAAAACTAAAAAGACGTCACCGGTACTGTAAGGGTTAAAGAAGGAGGTGTTATGTTATTTATGATCATGTACAGTCTGCCACATAAGTTCTGTTCCTCTCTGTGATCTTATACATGGACATTGAGAGTATGTGTGTGTGATAAATAGAGAGAGAGAGTGAGTGAGTGTGTGTGTGTGTGTGTGTGAGATAAATAGAGAGAGAGAGTGAGTGAGTGTGTGTGTGTGTGTGTGTGTGTGTGTGTGTGTGTGCGTGAGATAAATAGAGAGAGAGAGTGTGTGTGTGTGTTTTCGGCAAAGCCGAAAACTACCGACCTATTGCCCTCACATCCCATATCATTAAAACTTTTGAGAAAATTATTGTCAAGAATATTACAAACTACCTTGAACAAAACAATAAAATGAATGATAGCCAACACGGATTTCGACAAGGTAGATCATGCTTGTCCCAGCTCCTTGCCCATCATGAAAAAATTGTTAGTACACTAGAGAATGGCAGCAACATCGATGTAATCTACTTGGACTTCAGTAAGGCCTTCGACAAGGTGGACCACGGAATCCTATTACATGAAGTCCGCAATCTAGGAATAGTAGGTCGCCTTGGAGTATGGATCCATAACTTCCTGAACGAGAGAAAGCAATGTGTTGCTGTGGGTGGTGTCATTTCCCATGACTCAAATGTCTACAGTGGTGTCCCTCAAGGTTCTGTACTGGGGCCACTGCTGTTCCTCATACTTATATCCGACATTGACCAAGGTACACTCTACTCCAAAGTCTCGTCTTTTGCCGATGATACCAGAGTAATTAAAGAAACTAAATCAATGGCAGATGTGGACAAATTAAAATCTGACCTTACCAAGCTATATACATGGGCCGAAACAAATAATATGTCTTTCAATAATAACAAATTTGAACTGGTTAGATATGGTACAAACAAAATAGAAGAAGTCCACTATTCGGCACATGATGGCCAAAGAATAAAGTGTAACAACAAAGTGCTAGACCTAGGGGTAACAATCAGTGATGATGCCACCTTCACTACCCATATCCTAGCAGTAGTACAAAAGACACGAGCCCAGGTTGGCTGGGTATTGCGTACTTTCAGAACTCGTGAAAGCGAACCTATGTTAACCCTGTATAAGGCCTTGGTAATACCACTCTTGGAATATTGTTGCCAGTTATGGAATCCCTGGAAGTCACGAGAGAAACAAGCATTGGAAGGCATCCAGCGCTCCTTCACTAGTAAAATAGTGTCTGTGAAGGAGGAAGACTACTGGCAAAGACTTAAGTCTCTAAACTTGTACTCTCTAGAACGACGCCGAGAAAGATACTTGATCATTTATACCTGGAAAATTCTCAACAACTTAACCCCAAACCTGCTGGGAGAGGAAGAAAAGGAGTTGATAGAGATAAAAGAAAACCAACGACTGGGCCGTATGTGTATTATCAGGTCAATTAACTCAAGAGCACTGACAAGAGTTAAGACACTTAAAGAAAATGCCTTTGCTACACGGGGTCCGAAGCTCTACAATGCACTGCCAAAAGAAATAAGAAACCAAAACTACCCAACCGTTGAAAAATTCAAAAAGGACTTGGATGATTTCCTGTCTTCACTGCCAGACCAACCAATCCTACCCCACTACTACCTCCGTGCTGCCAGCAACAGCATTCTTGACCAGCTGGCACAGAGGAGGGTAGATGGGATGTACAGTGGCGGCGCCGCAACGGCGTGGACCACAGGGCGCTAACTGACAGCCCTCAACTACAACCACAGGTGTGTGTGTGTGTGAGATAAATAGAGAGAGAGAGTGTGAGTGTGTGTGTGTGTGTGAGAAATAGAGAGAGAGTGTGTGTGTGTGTGTGAGATAAATAGAGAGAGAGAGTGAGAGTGTGTGTGTGTGTGTGTGTGAGATAAATAGAGAGAGTGAGTGTGTGTGTGTGTGTGAGATAAATAGAGAGAGAGAGTGTGAGTGTGTGTATGTGTGAGATAAATAGAGAGTGTGTGTGTGAGATAAATAGAGAGAGAGTGTGTGTGTGTGTGTGTGTGTGAGATAAATAGAGAGAGAGAGTGTGTGTGTGTGTGTGTGCGTGAGATAAATAGAGAGAGTGTGTGTGTGTGTATATGTCTGTGTGTGTATTAGAGAGAGAGTGTGTGTGTGTGTGTGTGAGAGAGAATGTGTGTATATGTCTGTGTGTGTATTAGAGAGAGAGAGAGAGTGTGTGTGTATGTGTGTCTTAGAGAGAGAGAGAGAGTGTGTGTGTGTGAGAGAGAGAATGTGTGTATATGTCTGTGTGTGTATTAGAGAGAGAGTGTGTGTGTCTTAGTGTGTGTGTGAGAGAGAATGTGTGTATATGTCTGTGTGTGTTAGAGAGAGAGAGTGTGTGTGTCTTAGAGAGAGTGTGTGTGTGTGTGTGTGTGTGTCTTAGAGAGAGAGAGATAGAGATTGTAGAAGTAGAGTCTGCCACATAAGTTCTGTTCCTCTCCGTGATCTTATACATGGAAATATATTGCGCCATGATTGAATTACGAGTGTAATTTCTTATGCAGTGGTTAACTCACCTCTTTAGTCGAATAATTCAATTATTTAATGAAACCACACGTATCGCAATTCATTCATACTATTTTACTTTCATACATAAGATCACGACGAGGAACATAACTTATGTGGTCAACTGTACAGTGTATCGCTCGACAGGAAGAACAAATGAAACCACACGTATTGCAATTCATTCATACTATTTTACTTTCATACATAAGATCACGACGAGGAACATAACTTATGTGGTCAACTGTACAGTGTATCGCTCGACAGGAAGAACAAATGAAACCACACGTATTGCAATTCATTCATACTATTTTACTTTCATACATAAGATCACGACGAGGAACATAACTTATGTGGTCAACTGTACAGTGTATCGCTCGACAGGAAGAACAAATGAAACCACACGTATTGCAATTCATTCATACTATTTTACTTTCATACATAAGATCACGACGAGGAACATAACTTATGTGGTCAACTGTACAGTGTATCGCTCGACAGGAAGAACAAATTGACACCTAAATGGCACGAAAGGTCTTAAAATTGACATAAATTGGGTGAAAAGTCATAGAATCACCAAACTAATGGGGTAAACGTCTTAGAATGTCAAAACCAAGTGGGCTAAGCATGAGGGACAAGGGGGTCCAGAACAGAAGCAACCTAAGTGGGAGTCTCCCCTTAACCCCTTCTGTACCGGCGACGTATTTCAAATTCTATTCTAGCTATAATTAGAAGATTTTGTGCAGTTTTAGAAGGAACTGTGGTAGTAGAAATAGTTAGGTGAAATAGTTGGAAGTTTGTTCATTGCTGAAGGCCCTTATTAAGCTGAATAACATCGTCTAATAATAGCCAGAATAAAGTTAAAAGGACGGTACCGGTACAAGGTTGGCCGATCTCTTTTACTATATGGTCTCTATGGAGGGTAAGTGTCTCCCCCCCCCCCCCCCCCGTACATACACCATTATGCTAATAACATCATCGTATATAATATAATTACTGTATACGTTGATCGTATTTTATATTGTAGTTATCGGTAAAACCTCCATTTTCTTATATACGCTTATTAGAGAAAATGAACATTTTGAAATTTTGAATGGGTAACTAATGAAAAATATATTTATTTCCTTCACATTATATAGTTTTTTACAAGTAAATGCAAGTTAAACCAGCTAATGTTTTTGTTTTAAGAATCAGAACGAATTTTCATACAATAAACAACGTTAAGTAATATTTATTGTGGACCAAAATATCAACGTAGCTATGTAGATATTTTAGGCTGTTGAAGGTATCAGATCGCTGATATTATTATTATTATTATCGCTCGAGAGAGAAGTTGAGACAACATTCGTTTTCAAATTGTCTATCGTGTAAGTCGTACAATCAGGCCAAGGGTACTAATCTTGTATTAACTCTTATACTTACACTTTGATATTGGTTTTGTTGTGACACATTTAAGTTACACACATATTATTAGTGTGTAATGACCAACACAATCATTAACACAATGAACAGCTGCGAGATCTGGGCGAAGGTGTCTAGCCGTGGCGGGGTGCTAGGCCGTGGGTCCTATGCCACAGTCACTAAAGTTGAGTTTGATGGTAGACCAGCATGCCTGAAGGAAGGTAAGGACCTCCGTTACCTCTCTTTATTCAAACATGAAGCCCGCATGCTCAGCCGTATGGATGGCATTGGTGGGGCACCTGTTCTATTGGCTGTAGCGACGGATACACCAATCATTGTCATGTCCCTGTGCAAGGGGAAAACAGTCTGGGATTTGATAAATGAAGATGAGACTCCGTTTTGGATGTGGCTCAATATTCTAAAGGGAATCGTCATTGAAGTTAATAACATCCACTCAAGGAATGTTATTCATAACGATTTGAAATTAGACAATGTGATTGTTGAAACTAGGGCCGATGAATTGCAGGTGTCTGTAATAGATTTTGGTATGGCTAGTTTCTCCGGGCCAAACTCACATTTTCCTACTGGAACTGTAGGTTCATACAAAAGATACCAACATTACGCACCGGAGCTGTATCTGGAAGGCCTAAGTTCCACTCAGAGCGACACTTGGGCGCTTGCTGTTATAATTGAGAAAGTTCTAATGGGTGCCGACATAGGTAGTGATCTTCTTGGAGTGACTGATTCCCTAAAATCTCTTGTATGGGATATGAAGTGTGAGGTCATTTGCCGCCCCAACCTTACAGTGGTGTTTGACAAACTGTCTGACATTTTGGATCATTGTCTAGAGGTCTTGGATGGGCAAAGCTCACCTCCGAGCGAATCTCCTTTGAACGATGAGGTTGATTCCACCTGTAGTGAACCGGAGTGCGAGGCTGGTGTGTCGCTGGAGGATAATACTCACAGATACTCACAGATACTCTCGGACGATGATCTGGAAGAGGCCTATTCAGCCTGTGTCTCCAGCTCTATATTAAACTTACTAGCCAGTACCGGGGTGGTGGTCGATGTCGATAATGCTGATTCAGTCTGTTGTATCCCGCTCGTGGTTGATGAAAAGAGAAAGAGAGAGTTGGATGACACAGAGGAGGTAGGGGTTGCTAAGAGGTTCAGGGAGGATGATGTTATTAATGTTGAGGATTAAAATACCAGAGTGAGGTGGAAGGACAGAGAGGGAGAAGTAGACCGAGAGAGAGGTGGAAGGATGGAGTTAAGAAGGTTCAAGGATGATGCTTCCGTCTGGGTTATTAATGTTGAGGATCAAAATATGAATAAAAGTGTTTTGGAAGCCTATACCTAAAATGCTGATTTCTTTCGTTTATTTTATTAGGAAGCTGATTAATAATATGGTTTTGTTTATTTTATGGATTATTTAGCCCCTTTCTGTACCGGCGACGTCTTTATAATCTTATACTAGCTATATTTAGACGGTTTGTGCAGTTTAAGAAGGATCTGTGGTGGTGAAAAGGGTTAGGAGAGATAGCTATAATCCTGTTTATTGTTGTAGGCCCTTTTAAAACTGAATAAAATCGTCTAATAGTAGCCAGAATGAAGCTAAAAGGACGGCACCGGTACTGACAGGGTTAACCTCTTCTGTACCGGGGACGTCCTTTTCATTATATTCTGGCAACTATTAGACGATTGTATTCAGCTTAGGAAAGACGACTACCCATTAAAAGGCTACAGACTATCTCAATTAATCCTTTTAGCCACCATATATCCTTCTGAACTTCATAAAATCTTCTAATAGTAGGCAGAATAAAGGTAAAAGGACGGCACCGGTACTGACAGGGTTAATGGTGGCTTAGTTATTGGTTAAGGTTTTATAGTAATTTGTGGAGAAAATATACAATATAAAGAAAATGCATGTTAACTCTCTGAAGATTGTGACGCATTTTGACAGTTTATCCTGGCTATCCTTGGACGATTTTATACAGCTTAAGAAGGATCTGTGGGAATGAAAAGGGTAAAGACTATCACAATCAACCCTCTGACTTCCACACACCCTTCCTAATCTGAATACAATCGTCTAATAGCAGCCAGAAAACAGAAAATAAATGCGTCATCGATCCTCAGAGGGTTAAGTATAAAAATAAACCACATATACAATAAATAGGAATGAATGGAGAATGCTATAGGTAGCGCCAACGAACTTGACAATTATCTCGATCCCTGACCTCATCGTAACTCAAAAGGGCCTTCAACAAACTGGCTGTAAATGTCCACACCTATTTCCTGGTGGACTCTTCCCAAATTATAGAAATGTCATCCCGATTGCTTTCATTCATTTTGAATTGTAAGAAGTTAAGGGGTCCAGATAATTGTCAAGTTAGTTGGCGCTACCTATAGTGAATAGGCCTAGATGAGTGAAAACACCGTTGTTTGGGAGAAGGGGTCGGGTGCCAGTTGCCCAGTTGGACTAGATAATAGTCCGTCAGGCACCTGGCCCGGGGAACCGGTATGTATGAAGGGTCATGCCTGGATGTGTGGTGGGAGGGCATTGTGGTGTGCACTGTGCTCCGCTGCATGTCTGCCTGCTGAAACTGGAACTTCTCTGGGAGGTCTGGGTCCGGGTGAGTGCTGGAGTGTCCTAGTGATCCTTGGTCTCTGGGTCTTCTCCTGGGCGATCTAGATGTGTGTGAATTTGTATTTGTATTTGTATTTTTGTTTTATTGTCTCTGTTCTGGCTCTGTCTGGAGTCGGCCACCCCCAGCTATGGGGTATGTGCCTGAGACATATACATACATACATACATACATACATAAGCCTACATACTCAAACAGTACATCGGGAAGATAAATTAATTGAGTGCCGTGAATATTGAAACCCCTTCTGTACCGGCGACGTGTTTTTATTTATAATCCAGAATAAAGTAATAATGACGGCACCGGTACTATAAGGATTAATTATTGAGTCTCCAAAATGGCTACCACAAAAATAGATGTCCACTCCCGCTTAACCCCTTCTTTACCAAGGAGACGTCTTTTTAACTTTATTCTGGCTACTATTAGACTATTGTATTCAGTATAAAATGGGTTTCCAGCAATTAACAGGCTTCGAACTATCTCCCTCAACCCTTTCTACCACAAGAAATCCGTCCTAAACTGCACTAAATCGTCTCAATATACTGTACCAAAAATATAATTGACGGGTACAGAAGGGGTTAAGGCCCTCATACACTCTCATACCATATTTAACCGTATCTAATACACGGTTTCAATCAATTGTGCTAAGCTTCCATCACACCCATACACGACGGGTACAGAAGGGGTTAAGGCCCTCATACACTATCATACCATATTTAACCGTATCTAATACACGGTTTCAATCACTTGTGCTAAGCTTCCATCACACCCATACACGACGGGTACAGAAGGGGTTAAGGCCCTCATACACTATCATACCATATTTAACCTCTCCGCGGCGCACAGGGGGTTTTCTACAGGGTAAGACTGTGCGCACCTATGATGATTTTGGGACCTATTGCCAATTTCGATAAAAAGTACATCATCGTGTAGGGAATGTTTGCGTGCATCGGCCCATATATATTTGACCCCCCCAAAAATGTCTGGGGGGGGTAGGGGAACGGTCCGTAGTTGAAAAATGTGGAGCGAATGGCACCGCGCGGCTAGATTGTCATCGAGCGGCGAGATTTCCCGGCCGAATTTTCACGCGCCCAGGCGATAGAAGGAGAGGGAGGAGGGGGTGGGTTACCGCGTATTATCACGTATATCTCCTTTTTCGAGCCCTTTTAGGCTATTTAGAGTATGTATACGTGTGTAGGGCACCCATATAACAATGAATATGCCTCATAGTGACCAAAAATTGCAATATATAAGGGAATTATAAGAGAATTTTTAGGCGGGAATGAAGATGTGTTGGAGGTTTGGCGGCAATTTATGAGCTGAGAGTGTGGTTTATGCCATACATATCACGTATATCTTGTACGTAGAGCACTGTCATGCTATAATACAGACTTGTACGTATGTATACGTGCCATATATCAAAATATATACCGCATATAGACCAATTCATGCGATATTTACGCACATTATCAATGAGTTTCTATGCGTGAACCAAGGTGTGAGTGAGTTGTGCTGGGAATGAAAGGGGGAGAGGGTGTGTTACGCTATAAATATCACGTAAATCTTGTATTTAGAGCACTGTCATGCTATAATACAGACTTGTACGTATGTATACGTGCCATATATCAAAATATATACCGCATATAGACCAATTCATGCGATATTTACGCACATTATCAATGAGTTTCTATGCGTGAACCAAGGTGTGAGTGAGTTGTGGTGGGAATGAAAGGGGGAGAGGGTGTGTTACGCCATAAATATCACGTAAATCTTGTATTTAGAGCACTCTCATGCTATAATAAAGACGTGTACATATGTAGGCGTCCCATATAACAAGGAATATACCGCATATAGCCCAATTGATGCGATATTTACGCAAATTGTGAATGTGTTTCTAGCAGACGGAAGCCTGAAAGGGTGGGTTGGGGGTGGGTGGGTGGGAGGGAGGCATGCAGGGGTGCAGTGAGTGAGTGAGTGAGTCGTGGAGAGATGGAAGTCAGGCAGATCTCTAGATAGATAACCAGCTTTGTGATAATTGTGGAGGCGCCCCAGGCGTATTGATGTTTGGTATTTTTAACCTTATGTCTACCAGATGGCTGGTGTTCGTTGCCATCAACAGGTCTACAATAACATGAGTCAGGAATGGAGAGAGAGAGAGAGAAACTGAGACATGCGTATGTCGTACGTATAAATGGACTTCAGAATTGCATTTTTATGCAAGCAGACATTGCATTTTAGACACATGTGAAGTACCACAGAAACATGTAGGCCATTGACTGTAAATAAAGTACTATATTATAGACCACCAGCGACGGTGGTCAGTAAACACAGGCAGATTGCCTTTTGTGATAAAGGGCTAAATATAGAATGGTGTCTCCTTACACTTGCGAAAGGGTAGATTGCCACCAGAGAAACGTTTACTTATTTATTTCCAAGTAATATGCAATCTAAATGTATATTCGAGACCTACTGCAATTATTTGTATGACAGTCATGACTATGTATAATCCAATATACGCGCGTAGGCGAGACATAAGAAAGCTGGTTGAGCAATTTTCGACACCCACACAGTTATTATTTATTTTTATTTACAATATTATACAATACAAATGTATTTGTGAAGAGTATTTTATCCATTATTGTATTTATACCAATTTTGTTCCCAGACAGAGCTGCTGTAGCTGGAGAATCAAGGAGCGGCAAGGGTCACCTCGTGACCGCCTGACCGTGTGAAAATGAGTGGAGTCACACTGAGAGGGGCAATTTTGCTGAGTGTTTGGGCAATTTTTGACAGAATAAAGTTATATAATTACTAATTCTTGACAGAGACAAACTTTTATAAACCTTGGCATGATATAATTGATAATCCCATCAATTTACAAACGTAAATTGGTGGGATAATTCATTTTTTTTTGTATATTGTCATTTCGATTGTAGACACGAAGTTTTGAGTGATATTTGGTATGAGCTCCTGTGGCATGGTTGGTAAGGTCGCGGACTGGAAAACTCAAAGTGTTGTAGGGTAGTGGGATCGAATCCAGGAGTGGGTTATGGGGAAGGTTTTATATTGTCTAGAAAATTTTTGATAAATTTTGTTTTTACAAGATCATGCCATTGTATTCAAACAATATGAAATATTCATAAAATATATCATATTGTAAGAATACAATGACATGACCTTTTTTTTTTTTTTTTTTTATTGTTTTTTTTTATTATCCTAGTAGGTTTGACAGGATTTATTGAAACATATTTATTTTTGTACAATTCATTTGAGGTAAGAAAATAATTATATACACATTACTTTGGCTAATAACAAACATATATATTGATATACTAAAAAAATAAGGCATATTACATGTAAATCTTTGAAACTTATAAACTAAATAATGAAACATACAATTATATAATGTAAAAGCTATATCACAGGGACATCTTTGGAACTTATACATTATATAATATATATGTTACATTATGAGGTAGCGTGATCAATTAGGTCAGGTCAGGTAAGGTAGGGCGCGAGTCCAGGGCAGGGCAGGGCAGGGGGCGAGTCCAGGGCAGGGCAGGTGGCGAGTCCAGGGCAGGGCACGGGGCGAGTCCAGGGCAGGGCAGGGCAGGGGCCGACACTCAGTAGTTCTTGAAGGTGTGGTAGTCCCTGAAGCAGTCACCCAGGCAGAGTGGAACTTTGCACTCGGCGCACATTGAGGTGACTCTTTTCGTGACATGGGGTTTCCTGACACTGGAGCTGCAGACGGTGCACTGCGCCTGCCTGTGGCGAGTGCCAAGCATCTCAGTGTTGATGGGGTAGTGTCTTTCGACACCCAGCTGGATGCGGTCAGGAACGTGATCCCCACGCCATGCCGTACGTCTGTGAGTGGTGGTGCCATACTTCTCCAGGAGTTGGTAGGAGACGTTGTACACGAACTCCCGGAATTTCAGCTTCTGGTTTGGGGCCATATCCTTTTTCACCAACCACAAGTTGTAGGCGTTGAGCATCGTGATATCAACTAGGTGGAGGAAGAGCTTGTGATACCACTTCACAGTCTTCCTCAGACACTCAACGCCTGACAGCTGACAGTCAGACTTGTCCACCAGGCGCATGTTCTTAGTGTAGTCCACTACCATGTCGGGCTTGTAGATTGTCTTCCTGGTTCGGTAGTGGATTTTGCCAGAATCCATCTGGGCACCTGTGTGGACGGTGGAAAGCAGGTGGACGTCTCGCTTATCCTTCCACTTCAGGGCTATCAGTTTCCCACACTTCTCGAGCTGCTTGTATTTCTGCCCCTTTCGTCGCCTTCTTCGCACATGCCTCTCGCGGTGTTCCTGGGCCAGGTCGTCTTCTGAAGGTGTGTCACTGGAGGAGGCATCTGTGAGAGGAATGACATCACCTGTGAACTTTGGCATAAACTTTCTTGTCTTTCTGACAGTCCCACATGACCCCGTTTGGTTGTCATAAAGAAACTGGCAGAGAGCAGGAGAAGTATACCAGTTGTCAGTGTAGATGATGTGGCCTTTGCCCAGGTAAGGTGCCAACATTTTCCTGACGATGGCACCTGACATGCCCATGGGGTCATTGGCAGCGGCTTTCGGTACGTCAATGTCAGTTCCTGTATACACGATCATGTCAAGCACTATTCCAGTTTCACAGTCGCACAACACGAAGAGCTTGATTCCGAACCTATGCCTCTTCAAGGGGATATACTGCTTGAAAACAAGACGTCCTTTGAAGAGCACGAGCGACTCATCAATCACCAAATTGAGGAAGGGGTAAAAGTATTTCCTATACCTCTCCAACAACATGGTGAACACATCCCGAACTTTCCATATCCTGTCAATCCTGTTAGGATTTTCGTTGTCTGCAAAGTGCATAAATCTTAGCAGCAACAAAAATCTGTCACGAGTCATGAACTTATTGAAAGTTGGGGTGGCGATGAGAGGGTCGTGCTTCCAATAGTGTTGCAACACATGCTTCTTGATCAGAGGCATGAGGAACAACAAGGCAAAGAACGTCATAAATTCTTCCACAGTCGTATCCACCCAGCCTCGTATTCTCGCTTTTGGAGAAAGGACGTCCAATCTGCCAAACACCCACCTGTAGTAGGCGTTTGTTTGGGCAACGATGTACGTCATTACCTCCATGTCGAAAAAAGCGAGGAAGAAGTCGCTTTCGTTCGCTTGATCATCACAGGGCCAGTCGTCAGTTGTTCCTGACGTCCCAGGATTGAACTGGGGCACGTCAGGTACAAAATTGACCCCGTCAGACCAATCGAACGAAGGCAGCTCAGGGATCGGAATGTCGTCTGCGTCTGCTTCATCGTCTGAAATATCGCTTCCATGGTCGCGATACAGCACTTCATCATCATTACCCTCCTCTTCACTTGACAGACGATGCCCTTCCTCATTTTCGTCACCGACGTCGGACTCACTCCCACTGTCCACTCCCAAATCCCCCCACCCTTGGTTCCGTGCTAGGGCTTCGTCGTCGAAACCCGGGCTGCCAATGTCCTGCGAATCACCATCAAACAGCAGGGCGGCATACTTAGATGGTGTCAGAGTTTTCCGGGTCACTTTGGCACGTGCGGGAGTCTTATGGACAGGGACAGCAGAGGCGGTGGCAGGGGCGGCGGCAGCGGCGGCGGCAGGGGCAGCAGTGGTGCGTGGCCTTGATGGCAAGATGATGGTGGTGCTTGTCGCCCTTCTCTCTGTTCCTTGGGCAGGGGCGGCATGGGCGGCAGGGGCAGCAGTGGTGCGTGGCCTTGATGGCAAGATGATGGTGGTGCCTGTCGCCCTTCTCTCTGTTCCTTGGGCAGGGGCGGCATGGGCGGCAGGGGCAACAGGGGCAGCAGGGCCGGCAGGGACACCAGGGCCAGCAGTCGCTTTCCCAGTCGCTTTCCCTCTCCCTTTCCCCTTCCCTGTTCCTTGGGCAGGGGCGGCAGGGGCGGCAGGGGCGGCAGGGGCAGCAGGGCCAGCAGTCGCTTTCCCAGTCGCTTTCCCCTTCCCCTTCCCTGTTCCTTGGGCAGGGGCGGCAGGGGCGGCAGGGGCGGCAGGGGCAGCAGGGGCGGCAGGGGCAGCCGGGCCAGGGGCGGCTGGTGGTGGTGGTGGTGGCTGTGGCTGGCGTACGGGTTCTCTTCCCTACGCCCGTGCCTTTCATTTTTCCTGCCCCCGCAGGTAATGCAGCCCTAGGGCGGCCTCCTGCGTCGCTGGTACCGGTGGCAGGGGTGGCAGGGGTGGCAGTGGTGGCAGTGGTGGTGGTAGTGGTTGTTGCAGTGGCCTGGGTCGTGGTGGCAGTGTCCCGAAAGACCAATGACCTCTGTGCCATTGCCCTGCTTGCACGTGTTTTTCGTGCTTTAGGTGCTGGTGCTTCGTCCTCTGAGCTGTAGGGCGTGTCGTACTGGTAGCTAGGGTCTTTGGCAGCCACCCTCTGCCTTCCACGGCGGCTAAAACCACCAGAAGGAGGGCTGGTTGTGTCATCAGGGAGCGAGCGTGAGGGACGTGTGGGCTCCATGACTAGTGCGTGGTTACTGGCGCGGTGGTGCTTGCACGAGTGCGGGGCGAGCGTTTGGCGGGTTGGTATCGAGAGTTGACATGTAGTACTATACCCACACCAATTTTCAGCCGCCTGGCTATAAACGCGCAGTTTTGGTACGTGTTCAAAGTCTCTGCTCTTAAGAGTCTCCCCGCAGTGCGCCGGGGGAACTCTTATGAGTCTCCCTGCAGCTCCCGGGTTAACAGTATCTAATACACGGTTTCAATCAATTGTGCTAAGCTTCCATCACACCCATACATGACGGGTACAGAAGGGGTTAAGGCCCTCATACACTATCATACCATATTTAACCGTATCCCCTCATACACTATCATGCCATATTTAACCGTATCTAATACACGGTTTCAATCAATTGTGCTAAGCTTCTATCACACCCATACACGACGGGTACAGAAGGGGTTAAGGCCCTCATACACTATCATACCATATTTAACCGTATCTAATACACGGTTTCAATCAATTGTGCTAAGCTTCCATCACACCCATACACGACGGGTACAGAAGGGGTTAAGGCCCTCATACACTATCATACCATATTTAACCGTATCTAATACACGGTTTCAATCAATTGTGCTAAGCTTCCATCACACCCATACACAACGGGTACAGAAGGGGTTAAGGCCCTCATACACTATCATACCATATTTAACCGTATCTAATACACGGTTTCAATCAATTGTGCTAAGCTTCCATCACACCCATACACGACGGGTACAGAAGGGGTTAAGGCCCTCATACACTATCATACCATATTTAACCGTATCTAATACACGGTTTCAATCAATTGTGCTAAGCTTCCATCACACCCATACACGACGGGTACAGAAGGGGTTAAGGCCCTCATACACTATCATACCATATTTAACCGTATCTAATACACGGTTTCAATCAATTGTGCTAAGCTTCCATCACACCCATACACGACGGGTACAGAAGGGGTTAAGGCCCTCATACACTATCATACCATATTTAACCGTATCTAATACACGGTTTCAATCAATTGTGCTAAGCTTCCATCACACCCATACACGACGGGTACAGAAGGGGTTAAGGCCCTCATACACTATCATACCATATTTAACCGTATCTAATACACGGTTTCAATCAATTGTGCTAAGCTTCCATCACACCCATACACGACGGGTACAGAAGGGGTTAAGGCCCTCATACACTATCATACCATATTTAACCGTATCTAATACACGGTTTCAATCAATTGTGCTAAGCTTCCATCACACCCATACACGACGGGTACAGAAGGGGTTAAGGCCCTCATACACTATCATACCATATTTAACCGTATCTAATACACGGTTTCAATCAATTGTGCTAAGCTTCCATCACACCCATACACGACGGGTACAGAAGGGGTTAAGGCCCTCATACACTATCATACCATATTTAACCGTATCTAATACACGGTTTCAATCAATTGTGCTAAGCTTCCATCACACCCATACACGACGGGTACAGAAGGGGTTAAGGCCCTCATACACTATCATACCATATTTAACCGTATCTAATACACGGTTTCAATCAATTGTGCTAAGCTTCCATCACACCCATACACGACGGGTACAGAAGGGGTTAAGGCCCTCATACACTATCATACCATATTTAACCGTATCTAATACACGGTTTCAATCAATTGTGCTAAGCTTCCATCACACCCATACACGACGGGTACAGAAGGGGTTAAGGCCCTCATACACTATCATACCATATTTAACCGTATCTAATACACGGTTTCAATCAATTGTGCTAAGCTTCCATCACACCCATACACGACGGGTACAGAAGGGGTTAAGGCCCTCATACACTATCATACCATATTTAACCGTATCTAATACACGGTTTCAATCAATTGTGCTAAGCTTCCATCACACCCATACACGACGGGTACAGAAGGGGTTAAGGCCCTCATACACTATCATACCATATTTAACCGTATCTAATACACGGTTTCAATCAATTGTGCTAAGCTTCCATCACACCCATACACGACGGGTACAGAAGGGGTTAAGGCCCTCATACACTATCATACCATATTTAACCGTATCTAATACACGGTTTCAATCAATTGTGCTAAGCTTCCATCACACCCATACACGACGGGTACAGAAGGGGTTAAGGCCCTCATACACTATCATACCATATTTAACCGTATCTAATACACGGTTTCAATCAATTGTGCTAAGCTTCCATCACACCCATACACGACGGGTACAGAAGGGGTTAAGGCCCTCATACACTATCATACCATATTTAACCGTATCTAATACACGGTTTCAATCAATTGTGCTAAGCTTCCATCACACCCATACACGACGGGTACAGAAGGGGTTAAGGCCCTCATACACTATCATACCATATTTAACCGTATCTAATACACGGTTTCAATCAATTGTGCTAAGCTTCCATCACACCCATACACGACGGGTACAGAAGGGGTTAAGGCCCTCATACACTATCATACCATATTTAACCGTATCTAATACACGGTTTCAATCAATTGTGCTAAGCTTCCATCACACCCATACACGACGGGTACAGAAGGGGTTAAGGCCCTCATACACTATCATACCATATTTAACCGTATCTAATACACGGTTTCAATCAATTGTGCTAAGCTTCCATCACACCCATACACGACGGGTACAGAAGGGGTTAAGGCCCTCATACACTATCATACCATATTTAACCGTATCTAATACACGGTTTCAATCAATTGTGCTAAGCTTCCATCACACCCATACACGACGGGTACAGAAGGGGTTAAGGCCCTCATACACTATCATACCATATTTAACCGTATCTAATACACGGTTTCAATCAATTGTGCTAAGCTTCCATCACACCCATACACGACGGGTACAGAAGGGGTTAAGGCCCTCATACACTATCATACCATATTTAACCGTATCTAATACACGGTTTCAATCAATTGTGCTAAGCTTCCATCACACCCATACACGACGGGTACAGAAGGGGTTAAGGCCCTCATACACTATCATACCATATTTAACCGTATCTAATACACGGTTTCAATCAATTGTGCTAAGCTTCCATCACACCCATACACGACGGGTACAGAAGGGGTTAAGGCCCTCATACACTATCATCATATTTAACCGTATCTTATACACGGTTTCAATCAATTGTGCTAAGCTTCCATCACACCCATACACGACGGGTACAGAAGGGGTTAAGGCCCTCATACACTATCATACCATATTTAACCGTATCTAATACACGGTTTCAATCAATTGTGCTAAGCTTCCATCACACCCATACACGACGAGTACAGAAAGGGGTAAAGGCCTCATACACTATCATACCATATTTAACCGTATCTAATACACGGTTTCAATCAATTGTGCTAAGCTTCCATCACACCCATACACGACGGGTACAGAAGGGGTTAAGGCCCTCATACACTATCATACCATATTTAACCGTATCTAATACACGGTTTCAATCAATTGTGCTAAGCTTCCATCACACCCATACACGACGGGTACAGAAGGGGTTAAGGCCCTCATACACTATCATACCATATTTAACCGTATCTAATACACGGTTTCAATCAATTGTGCTAAGCTTCCATCACACCCATACACGACGGGTACAGAAGGGGTTAAGGCCCTCATACACTATCATACCATATTTAACCGTATCTAATACACGGTTTCAATCAATTGTGCTAAGCTTCCATCACACCCATACACGACGGGTACAGAAGGGGTTAAGGCCCTCATACACTATCATACCATATTTAACCGTATCTAATACACAGTTTCAATCAATTGTGCTAAGCTTCCATCACACCCATACACGACGGGTACAGAAGGGGTTAAGGCCCTCATAGAAGGGGTTAAGGCCCTCATACACTATAATACTATATTTAACCGTATCTAATACACGGTTTCAATCAATTGTGCTAAGCTTCCATCACACCCATACACGACGGGTACAGAAGGGGTTAAGGCCCTCATACACTATCATACCATATTTAACCGTATCTAATACACGGTTTCAATCAATTGTGCTAAGCTTCCATCACACCCATACACGACGGGTACAGAAGGGGTTAAGGCCCTCATACACTATCATACCATATTTAACCGTATCTAATACACGGTTTCAATCAATTGTGCTAAGCTTCCATCACACCCATACACGACGGGTACAGAAGGGGTTAAGGCCCTCATACACTATCATACCATATTTAACCGTATCTAATACACGGTTTCAATCAATTGTGCTAAGCTTCCATCACACCCATACACGACGGGTACAGAAGGGGTTAAGGCCCTCATACACTATCATACCATATTTAACCGTATCTAATACACGGTTTCAATCAATTGTGCTAAGCTTCCATCACACCCATACACGATGGGTACAGAAGGGGTTAAGGCCCTCATACACTATCATACCATATTTAACCGTATCTAATACACGGTTTCAATCAATTGTGCTAAGCTTTCATCACACCCATACACGACGGGGAAGCCTGCACAAAACACCTATAGTGTGTTCGCTGTAAGTAGGCGAGAAATCATGACCTCTATCCTCTGTAACTCAAAAGGGGCTGGAGCAAATTGGCTGTAAATTTCCACATCTATTCCTTGACTGACTCTTCCCAAATGGTAGAAATATTAGTTCGATTACTCTAGTCGTTTTTGAGTTACAGAGGATAGAGGTCATGATTTCTCGCCTACTTACAGCGAATAGACTATAGTTTGCATATTCATAGTGCATGGAGGCCTTTATATTACAGGATCTCTATAGGTAGAATCATTTATACCCTGTTCCAAATAAGTAGGCCAACACTCTTGTACAGTAACCTCTATAACTCACAAACCACTTTTTTTGTTTTATATGTGAGTGAGGGAGACAAAAGGCAGAACTGCTTGTAGCAAGTGCCTCCCCCAGAATTGAAAGAGTGACAGGGCCAAAATCAAGGGACGTTAGAGCCCAAATGCATGGACACACGGAGTTTGAAGCAATTTAAGTCATAGGAAGAGGGAAATATTGATTCTGGGAGAGAGTTCCAGATCTCAGCTGTTAAATAGAAGAAAGACAGTAATGTTTCACTCTTGGGTTGGAGAGTTGCACAGAGTAGGGGTGGGATTGTGTTGCAAGACGGGTGCTACATACTCTACGAAGAGGAGGTGGTATACACTGAGAGAGCTCTGAGGAACACTGATTATTGTAGTAGCGATAGAATAGTGAGAGGGATGAAACATTGCGGCGAAGAGAGAGAGACTGCAAGTAATCAAGCTAATATTTCTACCATTTGGGAAGGGTTAGCCAAAATGTCCGTGGCCAAAACGTCCGTGGCCAAAACATCCGTGGCCAAAATATTCGTACATTAATTTTGGATGGGACAATGGCTAACATTTTTTACTTTGTATATTTTCCGCTGAGGGTAAATTGCCATGATTACTCGGCGGAAATGTTGTACCGAAATATGTTGTTATTAACTCCTGTACCGGCGACATATTTATTACTGGATTCTAACTACTGTATATGTAGACCATTTTGTGCAGTTTAAGAAGGATCTGTGGTGGTAAAAAGGGTTCAATGAGATAGTTCGAAGCCTGTTAATTGCTGGAGGCCTTTTTTAAACTGAATAAAATCGTCTAATAGTAGCCAGAACCCTTTAAGACGTCACCGGTAAAGATGGGGTTAAGTCTCGAGATAGGCCTATAATTTGCTAAGGAGTTCAATTTACCATCAGCTGGGTAGAAAATAGACTATAGCCATCAATTAAATTAATTGGACAAAAAGGTTTGTCTCGTGGCTTCTGTGAGCGCTTCGATTCCGTGGTTCACAACGCAATGGTTTCAAACATGGTGGTTACTGTAAAAGATTTGGATAATTTATTATAGATGGCTGATTTGTCGCTTGATTCATGGTTTCCAACATGGTGGTTGCTGTAAATATATTTGGCTTCATTTCACCGATTTCCACTGGATTTTCGGTGCTTTGTTCCTTACAGAGGGCTCATTTGAAGCCTGGTTCATGGGTTACGATATGGCTACTGTAAAGGAGTTGGTTTATCTCTATAGACTGATTGACACTTCATTCATGGTTCCAACATGGTGGTTAGTGTACAGGATTTGGCTCTATTCCTTATAGATGGCTGATTTGACACCTGTGATATTTTGCTTTGTGCATTCATCGGCTCGTAATCGCAAACCTCTCCCGTATTATCTTGTTATTTATGGCTAAAACATCACAAATTATCCAAATTATTATACTATGTAATTTATTAATCAGCAGTTATGGCCAAATCGCAAAATTAATATTATATAATCGCGGATTCGTAAACAAATTAAGGAACACATCCCGGGCGTTCTCCAATAGGATGCCAGGATTTCCATCACGTGACTTTGAATCTCTTGTAGCGCCTTGTAAATGTCCTAAATCAATATACTAGAGCATCAAAGAACTCTCAACTAATAGAAAAGTGATTCTGTACACGGTAGCCATTATGAAAGTGATTCTGTACACGGTAGCCATTATGAAAGTGATTCTGTACACGGTAGCCATTATCAAAGTGATTCTGTACACGGTAGCCATTATGAAAGTGATTCTGTACACGGTAGCCATTATCAAAGTGATTCTGTACACGGTAGCCATTATGAAAGTGATTCTGTACACGGTAGCCATTATCAAAGTGATTCTGTACACGGTAGCCATTATGAAAGTGATTCTGTACACGGTAGCCATTATCAAAGTGATTCTGTACACGGTAGCCATTATCAAAGTGATTCTGTACACGGTAGCCATTATCAAAGTGATTCTGTACACGGTAGCCATTATCAAAGTGATTCTGTACACGGTAGCCATTATCAAAGTGATTCTGTACACGGTAGCCATTATCAAAGTCCCAAAATTCCGAAAATTACAGAAAAACCAGGGGAATTACATCAGCCAATAGGAAGCCAGAATGGAGTCACGTGATGAAGGCTACTTCATTAAATCGCTTCTAAATCACTTAAATACACCGAATCATGCCATCCAGGTTAGCCAGGCAAGGATATATATGATTAATCTATCGGGGTATCCATTAAAATCATGAAAGAATAAGGTGGAAAGGGAGAAATAAGGAAAACACGAGCGATGACGTCATGAAACCAAGGTGAGAAGTAACCAGACGAAAACCACATGGGCCCATTCCTTCGCCGTCCGTCAGTCTGAGAGGTTGTGTGGTCTTCATGCTCCGCCGAGAATTGGTTCGTATGACCTCAAGGGCGTGGTTTTTGTGGCTCCCCTTCACCCTCATGTTTAAGCTTCATTAGTGTTGACATTTTAAGACGTTTTGCCAATTTGTTTTGGCCATTTTAAGACTTTTCGCCCCATTTCTTTGTCTGTCTCGAGGTTTCGTGCCTTTTAGGCCTATTTTTTTTTTCTGGACTGGCGACGTTCTTTCACCATATTCTGGCAACTATTAGATCATTTCAACTTAGGAAGGATGTGGTAGCTTAATGGATAAATAGTGGCCTGGTAAATTGCTAGAAGTCCTTCCTAAGCTGACTGAAATCCTCCAATTATTAGTTGCCAAAATATCCTAGGCTATAAAGAAAATTACGTCACCGGTAATTTAGGAGGAACAAAGGCAGAGATTACTTTGGTCAATATACAGGAGGCGCTACAATATTGGTAAAAAATTAAGCTCAATAGCATGTGATTAAGCGATTTTTCTCCAAATTGTTTATGTAGGTGTCATTCCCGGGAAACTAACATAATACATATTATAGGATATTTACGTTTTAAGGGTTGTTTACACTTCTTCTTTTTCGTCTTTTCATCTGGGAGACTTCTTTTTTTTCGTGACTGTCAGGGTCAACAACTGAGGGACATCTGGTTTGGCGAAAGCAATGAACTATACTGGTGGCGTCTGTAGCCAAAGTAATCGCCTACCTAATTCATGCCAAGGAGTACTCGAGCTTCACTGACACGTGATGTCTATCGAAACAATCAGGTGATGCCATGATTTGGGGAAAAACAGGTGGCCCAGGATATAAGCTGTCAGTTGACTCTGGCCAGCTTGTGTAGGGGTGTGAGCCCGATCAAAAGCTTTTTCCACAGTCTTAAAAACACTGAGGCTGCTTAAGACCTTTTCGCCTTCCAATAAGTGTAAACTGTCCAAAGCAGCAATAACCAGTGTTCCAAATACAGCTGACGAGGCCAGCTGGATTTGAAATGCACAGTACACTTGTTTTACATGGAAAAATTCGAACAACAAAAAAGCCACCAGCTGTTGACCAAGATGAGTGGTGATGCGAGCCTCCAGTCCAGCCAGGCAGCCCTGTACCTCCTCTGTTCATTAAGGTTAGGTTGGTGGTTGGGGACAACATAAAGGAGCCGGACCACAGCATAGCTAGGGAAATCTTAATGGGGTCATCGCCCAAAGTAACATAAAGTATAAAAGATTTTTTCGCATAGGATTGAAACTGGCATGCAAGGGCTAGTTGGCTATACTGATGTTTTGGACCGACAGGTCACAGTTAGCCCATCGATCTTTTTAGGCCTAATAGGACCGGTAGAGCATAGGCTATACATCATTGCTATATATGTCATTAAGAGCTGAAATGTATCTATAGGGGAGAACAAAAATAACAATAAATACATTAGGCCTACTGTTAAAACAGCAAGTTTTTTTCAGCCAGTACCCAACCAGCGGGGGTGTGGGAGGCGGCAGACCCACCAATCACTACTAGGTTAGGTTAGGTAGTGTTGTTAGGTTCGGCTAATGTTAACCCCCTCTTACGAGGTTAGGTTAGGTAAGGTTGTTAGGTAAGGCTAATGTTAAACCCCATTCTTACTAGGTTAGGTTTAGGTAAGGTTTAGGCTACTGTTAACCCCAGTCTTACTAGGTTAGGTTAGGTAAGGTTGTTAGGTTAGGCTAATGTTAAAAACCCATTCTTACTAGGTTAGGTTAGAGAAGGTTGTTAGGTGTAGGCTAATGTTAACCCCATTCGTACTAGGTTAGGTAAGGTTGTTAGGTTAGGCTAATGTTAACCCCATTCTTACTAGGGTAGGTAAGGTTGTTAGGTTAGGCTAATGTTAACCCCATTCTTACTTCGTTAGGTTAGGGTAATGTTAACCTTATGAACAACCCCAAACAAAGAGTTTATTAGGGTTACTGTGTCATTTTAACATGAACATTAGTAAAATCCGAAGCTTGGCTCGTGTTTTCGAAAGTTTCGGGTTATATGGGTATGGAAATTTACAAACAACCCCACCCGAGCCAACATGTTAATAAGCGTTACTGTCTGTGTTATTTGCATTTTTAAATAAGTTAAATCGCAGCCAAGTTTCGTTTCAAAACCTTGGCTAGGGTTTTCAAAAAGTCAAGGTTTTATGGGTCTGGAAATTGACAAAAACCGAGCCAATATTTTACCAAGGTTACTGTTGTTTTTTCATTTTTACAATTGTTAAATCTGAGCCAAGTTTCGTCAAAACTTGGCTCGGGTTTTCAAAAAATCAGGTTTTATGCGTCTGGAAACTGATACAGACCCGAGCCAAATTTGGGTTACAAATGTGTATTATCGTGTTCTATACAGTTTTACCCCTCAACTTTCCCTGATCTTCATAGCACTCCCCACTATCGGGGGGCGTGTCTTTAGATTGATGGATACTGGGTATTAAATGCTGAATTCCAATTCAATTTCATTCACTAGATTAGACTAAAACACCAAAAATAAAATCAAAATTCCAAAAAAAATACCTGAAAAACACGTTGTTGCGTCTCCTGTATATTAACCATTACTTTTATTTTTGATTAGGTTATGCTAATTTTGGCAAGAATGTAGTTACCGGGGTGTACTGCCCGACGTGCCCGTCTTGTTTACACTACGCGGACGGTTGCCATCATGTTCCCGTCTATTTTGACTGCCTTTGGATACAAAAATACATTACCGGTACCCTAACCAAACAACCTAACCTAGTATTATAGATTTATAAGTATTTATTTTATTATAAGTATTTATAGATGATTTATGTTGTATGTCGGTAGTGGTACACCCGGTAACTACATCCATCCCGTATTTTTTTCTCATATTAATTCAAGTTTTCAAACAATATTGCTCCGGTTTGAGGTTTGACACCCTGATTTAATATAGACATTATCACTGACTTCTAATATTGTGAATGTTAAAATTATATAGGCCTAATCCTACGAAATACACAACAGTATGACTGACTGGGTGACACTGTGACTGTGCTAGCATGATGCATGAATGCAGTAATACTGTAGCCTCATTGAAAGTAAATCCCCTATCTATACCGTTAGATTTTGTAGTTTACTTTTTCTTACCTATTATGATGCATATTTTTTAACACCATGCACTCCCTGCTCAAGAGCTGGGCTGAGGTGGGTGCCCTCATGATTAGGGACTTCAGTGAACAGTTGCTAGACTGCACCGTCCACTACAGCACTGACGTCTGCCAAATAGCACACTGGCTGGCTGTCCCGAGAATCGAACTCTCGACCTCACGGTTTGCTGGCGAACTGCGAGTGCTCTACCAAACCGCGCTACGGTCTGGATAGACTGCCAGTCAAGATATATGGCAGCATTTAGTGTAACACTGTACCAGCACATTATATTAATAGTGTTTTTTATACATTATACAGAAACTACCGTATATAATATAGGCCTACGGTATATACTGGTACTGTATATACAGTATAGCCTACTAATAGTATGGTAGGATTATGTTCTCTCTCTCTCTAATAGCATGGCACATTCTTTAAGCACATTCTATAACTGTGGCCCTTGGTGATTCATTATTGTTTATGTTGCATTGTTTTGTTTAAGTTATTACTTGTATTATATGAGAGTCATGTAAGTGCGTCAGGCCTACTTGTTTGTCTGGGAATCCTGCATAGACCTATTCACTTTGGCAAGGTTGTCAGTCTGATGAGGTGGTGAATTTGGTATAGGTAATAGGTTTTGTTTTTATAAGCTCCATTTTTTATTGTTGGCAGAGGCTCTGCAGTGCATTGCATCAATATTGCTTTGATTTATTGATTTATATTTATTCATTTACCGGTATTTTTGTTTGGTTTGCACTTGGCTTCCTTCATGACTTTTCTCTCCATTATCTTCTTGATATTTACCCTCCCTTTGGGTCTTCTTGGCATATTTATTCTTTAGGCTATAAGAGTTGTAGCAGGTACTGAGCTACCTTTTTGTGATCACCGAGGATTATGAGTTTGTTTTAGTGAGTGACTTTGGTGGGGGAGAAACACAGGGTTTAATTCAATACATTACCTGAGAGAGTTGGTTAATAACCGAAGAATAAACATTGGTTCCCAGTTGCATTCTTCTTATTATAATATTTTTATGTCATTGCATATTGTGATAAGGATATACCGGGTATTAGTTAGTTATACACACCATGGACAGAGACCTTGGGCTAGGGGCTACCGGTACAGAGTTTGGAGCTAGCAGAGGTTTGCACTGCCGGTAGTACTCTAGACTTATTTTTCTCTTTCCACACATTTCTGTTTGCCATAAGCACTTAGTGGTCTCTGCCCCTGGTGTGTACCATGTTTAAGAATAGGATGTACCCTAGTTATAAGATTTACCTTTGAGTTAACCACTACTCCTGAGTATCCCGTTGGGTGATTCCTGCAGCCTGTATTATTATTATTTTTTTTTTTTGTGCGACATACCAAAGTCTGGCCTTCCCAAGCTGTTTGACAAGGATGTTTTGTTTCATTTGAATTAGGTTATTATGTCCAATTAACTTACCAGTATCTGTTGTAGTTTTGTATTGCTACCACTATATACTGTTATGCATAGGCTGTACTCACTTGGTAGCCTAGTCATTTATGAACCTAGAGTGTTTAAACTCCTTGAATTTTGTTGTTGCTTATGGTGTGGATAATTTTGAGCAGATGAGCTGTTGCCCAAGTTCTGTGTGTTTGCTGTGCTCTTGTCCACACCGAATAAATAACATACATGTACAACTATTATCCAGTGAGGGATAACTTTTGTGTTGTCCTAATGGCACTATTCCTGGCTAAGCTGCATAGCAGGGGCTGGAGTCATATTGAGCATACAGTATTGTTTTGTTTTAACATCTTTAGTTTAATCTTAATTAATGCATTCATTCTTCTGTGGCAATCTAGAATATAAGTTTCTTTTTATTCTTCCATGTTGTATTTCATTATTCTGCTGCATTATATCTACAGTATGTGTGAATAGTGTTCCTGGTTGCTATCTATAGTGGTTTGTGGGTTGGCCTGTATACTTAGTTTTGGTAGGCCTTTGAGGAACGGGTTGGTGTGTGTGTAGGCCTGCAGTGCCATAATAGGCTACTGTCCTTTTTCCTTCCACCACACAGCATCCTCTAACTCGGGCCTTGGTTAACCCTCTAGGGGGTGGCAGCCAATCTTCAACCTACTAAGATCCCAACTCTTGTGCCTTTAGTTTTAGCAGCAATACATTCGGTGCAGTTTGGGACTAGGGGTGGAGCCTGTTACTAGGTGAGGTTGTCCCCATTGTACTCGGATGTATTGAGCTAACCCCAGATTATGTTGTAAGTGATAAGTCATTAAAGTTGTTTATCCCTTACAACACCACTGCCGTGCTGTGGTGAAGAGAGCCACTCAGTGTATTATTAGGACATAGGCTAGGGATAATAGGCTTGGCACAGAGGTTTATTGTACTGGACTTTCCATGGGTTTTGCTTTGTATTGTTCTCAATTCCTAAGCGATTGGGCATGATACAGTGTTTTGGGAGTCTAGTAGTGGTATGGTGGGATAATGTTGGTGCAGTATAGAATAACCTTAGAAGTTCTCTTGCATACTACACGCACTATGGAATACTCTCGGGGACAATAAATAATTTTTGTGTCTCCTTGTTACTGCCTTAATAAGCAAGGAGGAAGATAACCATTTTTCCTAGAGAACCTGCGTGTCTTGGTGTTTGAGTCAGATATTAAGAGTGTGTCTGTTGCAGGGTAGTACGGTGCTGTGGGCTAGGCTATGTAAGCATCTGGTTGCCCCGGCTGCCTTCGTAACAATATATATATATATATTTGTTTTTTCATGATATTTTAATAAAAGGACCTGATCCCATCTCCTGGCTCACCCCCTTGCACAAGCCTTTCCACTCTTCATGGCAAACCAACCAAGTCCACTAATGTGATTTTTCTCATCCATACTCCAAATGGCCAGCCTCTCTTTTGTTCCTCATTGAAGACTTCATTTCCAATTAAACCCCACACACCGATTTTATCATTCTGATTTCATTGTGCTCTCATTTGCCGACTTCATCCTGTTATTGCACAGGCCACTCATGGCTGGTCCATCACTGACTAAACAGCTCTAGTCTGTTTCTAGCAATTCCTAACCTATACTAACATCTAATATGAGTTGTTTTATTTTTAACTTAGATTTTTGTAGTTCTTATTTTCCAAAATGTTGTAGTTCGTATTTTCATTTCTTATTATAACTCCACAAATAGATTCAAGCTCTGTAGCCTACTTAGATTTTTGTAGTTCTTATTTTCTAAATTAGATTTTGTAGTTCGTATTTTCATTTCTTTATTATAACTCCACAAAGCCCTGCTACAACATCAAAGAATCAAGACAAACTTCTCGTACATATAAGTATCCAGAACATCAGCTTAACCCCTTTTATTAACAGGTATGGTTTTCTTATAAGTTTCAAATTTCATAAATAGTTTCGAATAAGCTACAAAACTTATAATAACTAAATAGGGTACCCATTATATCTACCAATACCGGTATTTAAAAATTTATCATCAGGAAATCTTGGCTTAGTAACAAATCTACCTTTTATCACAAATCTGAAAATTACAGTTGTGGAAAATATGATTAGTTAGGGTCCGGTATCGGTACTTTTCTCTCTAGCATGGTATATTTTCATATACTGAATATACCGGTACTGTATATTGATATATGGGTCAATATGTACACTCGGTCCAAAAAGTATCTGCACCCCTACCCTGATAATCTGGTGTGTACAGCTTGGTAGGGTTTGCATATCTACCTGTAGCTATATCCATCTATACTACTATCTACCTATACTACAGTACCTAAGAAGACCTACTACCTACAACCTACAACCTACAACCTATACTACCAAGCTGTACACACTAGATTATCAGGGTAGGGGTGTAGATACTTCTTGGACCGAGTGTATAACAGCATTCGTACAAAGAAGCATTTTCTCAACTATTTTGACAATATCTGATTTACAATATTCTTAAATCCTTTGAACCAATCCCATGCAATCTCTCTCTCTCCGCCGCAATGTTGCATCTCTCTCGCTATTCTATCGCTACTATAATAATCAGTGTTCCTCAGAGCTATCCCAGTGCATACCACCTCCTTTACGTAGGGCACGTGGTACCCGTCTTGCAACTCAATCCCACCCCTACTCTGTGCAACTCTCCAACCCAAGAGTGAAACATTACTCTCAAACTTTCTTCTACTCAATATCTGAGCTCTGGAACTCTCTCCCAGAATCAGTCTTTCCCTCTTCCTATGACTTAAATTGCTTCAAACTCCGTGTCCAGGCATTTTGGCTCGAACGTCCCTTGATTTTGGCCCTGTCACTCTTTCAACTATGGGGGAGGCACTCGCTATAGGCAGTTATGCCTTTTGCCTCCCTCAATCACATAGACAAAAAAAAAAAAAAAAAATGCTCATACAATTACCTTACTTATTAACAAAATTATAATCTACAATAATATTTACCTCTAGGTCAGCCCAAAAATGTTTTGTAATGATGCTTCCTGCTGTAGTTTAATAGAACATAATAGTACAGTAAATACTGTAAAGATTATATATATATTTTTCTTTCAGTTGACATGGTGAACTACTGTTGCTGAAGGACAACCAAGATCTCATCTAGACTTGTAAATCAGGGAAAGAGGGATAATTGCCTGCGTTCTGAAATAACAATGTAAGACCATGATTATGTTTCTTTATTAACACATGTAATAGTTTTACTAAACTAATCAATGATGCTATAATAATGTTGAAGGTAGCTAAATACAGTACCGGTACATTACCGTACTAATAAATTACATGAGTATTGTTTAACAAAACTAAAGTTTGGTTAATTTTCATGTAGTATTACCTACTATAGGAAGAATGATTGAAAGATAGTCTATTCTCAGTAGCCTATACTTCCACAATCAATTTTTTTATTCTCAGTATACTTCTACAATGAAATTTTGTCCTTGTATTGTGCATAAATTGAGCTTCAGAATACAAGGAATCGCCCCGGACCCCCTGTTATGTCGCAGGGGGCTGCACCCCCCGCGAACGCCGCGCAATATTGATACTTGTAAGCTTAGAAAAATGATCCAGAACTTGATATTTCCTGCTTTGGCACCCTGAGCGCATGCTAAGCTAGCTAAGGTTAGCTCAATAAGGCCGATTAGGCGTATTTCCATTGGGGTCCTGTACTACTATCCCATCCCTTTGCTCATGAGGGATGGTAACGACTCAGTGCTTGTGAAAAATCTTTAATGCGCCGAGCGTGGCCGCGAACCCGGGCCTTCTGGGTGGAAGTCCGAGACGCTAGTCACTACACCAAGCGAGCCGCTTGAGTGCCTGAATGGTGTTGAATGGTCGAAACCTGTTAAGACACTGCGTGATTTTCGAGATAATAGGCTAATATAAAAACATCGAGATACAGGACTTTAGGCTATTTACAAAATTTATAGGCCTAGCCTACATGTACGAATTTTAAAATCATATTAGGCCTATAGGTCGTGAATTTTAAAAGAAAATCATAGTATGGGTCCATTCACATGGCTCGCTTGTCGCAGAAGTTGACAGGCTGATATATCCCCTTCGGCAAACTGTCTCCACATTATAGACAGTCGCTGGTCCACTGACTTATAGAATTTTCGTCGACGCTTGCTCATTTTTTTCGGTTATACTGATGTTTTGGACCGACAGTTAGCCCATCGACCTTTTTAGGCCTAATAGGTCCGGTAGAGCATATACATCATTGCTATATATGTCATTAAGAGCTGAAATGTATTATAAGGGAGAAAAAAAACAAAAACGCTAAAATTCATATACCGGTGCCTAGGCTATACTGTAAAACAATAAGTTTTTCAGCCAGTACCCAACCAGCGGGGGTGTGGGGGCGGCTGCCCCCACCCATATACTAGGTTAGGTTAGGTTAGGTTGTTAAGTTAGCCTAATAGCACATAAAAAAAAAAACTAACCCAACCAGCGAGGGTGTGGAGGCGGCAGCCCCCACCCATATACTAGGTTAGGTTAGGTAAGGTTGTTAGGTTAGGCTAATAGCCTAGAACATTAAAAAAAAAAAAAAAAATAGTCTAGGCTAACCCAACCAGCGGGGGTGTGGGGGCAGCAGCCCCCACCCATAATACTAGGATAGGTTAGGTAAGGTTGTTGTTGTTGTTGTTTTTCCCCAAGCTGCCTGGCCGAACAGCCCCAAGGCCCCGAGCAAGGCCAAGGCCATAACCGAGCGCCCCCACAGAACCCTCCCCGCCGACCACAATAAAGCCTGGGTGACCGAAGCCACTCCATGGCGGGGAGCTGAGGAGGGTGCGGAAACGCCCGGGAAACCAAAGCCCCACCCAGGGCCCTGTGTCCCTCAGCAATTATGAAGAGAAAGTTGAGGGGCAAGGGAAAAATGTGACGCTTTGGCTTCCAATCTTGGTAGATTGGGAGGTCAATCCACGTTAGAGACGCCGTCACTTGAGATCTAGAAAATATATAAGTAAAAGGAACAGTCAGAGTAAGCTATGGGTATGGCAGAGATTGCTCAGTTCTCACTCTGATAGACCAGCCCATCACCAGTTAGGTAAGGTTGTTGGGTTAGGCTAATGTTTTCCCAAAGTTGACTATATTTATAACATAAGATATTAGGCTACCCACTCCACCCCGTGAAATCCGAGCCAGCTTTCGTCAAAAGTTGGCTCGGGTATTCACAAAATTGGGTTTTATGGGTTTGCAATTTGGGAAAACCCGAGCCAAGTTTTGATACAAAATGCTATATTATTGTATTTTTACGCTTTTAACCCCTCATTTTCCCTGAACTTCATAGCCCTCCCCACTAGTGGGGGGCGTGTTTTTAGATTGTTGGATAATGGGTAAATACTAATTTCCGCTCCTCTTCGGTATAAAACAACACTAGCCTATATCTGAAGGAAAAATTACAAAAAACAAAATAAAACTTACTGAAATCGTTGTCGGTCCAAAACGTCAGGTTTACCGTTTTTTCATAGAGACCAGCTCGACTTGGGTCTTGGAGGGGAACTAATGCAGCTTCACTGTGCAGGAGAGGAACCAATATATAAAATTGAAGGTTCCCTCGTCCGGCCTTGCTGTTCAGCCTCCTGTGCCACCCTTCAACGTCATTATTTGTACGGATGGCACGATGGAGGAACTTCACCCCTCTGCAGTTGTCTATACATCTCACGGGTCATTCCTTGAAATAAAAAAATAATAAATAAAGAAAAGATAAAAAAAATGGTAGACTTAATGTAGGAGTATACAAATATTGAAAATGTAGCCTAGTAACCATAGTAGCCTAGCATGAAAATATTGAAAATGTATTTACCTGTGTCACAAATACGATGTTGCCATTTATCGCAGTTGTCGCACTGCAGTGCCTCCTGCCTTCCGTTGACAGTCCGGCCACAAACCGTGCAGGGGTCTGGAACAGGTGACCGGGTTCGTTTGGATCCCATTGTAGTTGATCGACTGATCTCAGTGCCATAGTAAAGCCCCCACAATACTTGTGTTGTGCTTTAAACTTAACTTTATGATTTTTTTACACCAATAAATATTTGCTTCATAGGCTATCTCAAAAAAAATGTGTGCTTCAAGATGTTTCATATTTTGTATTCACAATATATTTATAGACAACTGCTGGATGAACCATCCAGCACTCGTCAATTATACCAGCGACACTCGTCAAGTTATGCTTTTGTTTATGCTAATATATATTTGCTTCATATCTCGAAAATCACGCAGTGTCTAAACGGGTTTCGACCATTCAACACTTGTCTATACCCTTTGTTTACGCTAATAAATATTTGCTTCGTATCTCGATGTTTTCATATTATTAATGTGTTACACGATATATTTACAAACGATGGGTTAACAAAATCAATTAATATGTAGAGAACGAAGTGTGTAAATAAACAAATACAAATGCAGCGAGTCATCTAGTTAAGTGGCGTGAGTCGACCAGGAAATGGAGCGAGCCGTCCAGGTGAGAGTAGCGAGTCATACTGTCGCGAGTTGGCATTGTAGCAAGTCCTCTGGATACCCTTTTTATCCCCGGGAAAAACAAAAATTGGGGATTTTTCATTTATTTTCTTGGGATTTTTTGTTTTGTTCATTAACCTAACCTAACCTAATAACCCCCAAATGCATTTAGGTTAGGTTAGGTTAGGTTTTTTGGGTAGGTTAATAAAAAAATAAAATAAAAACCCAAGATTTTTTTTTTCCCCGGGGATAAAAAGTACCGTATATAGAAATGAAGCATATGATGATAGGAACCCAAAACTACCATTACAATTTTGCTACCTATATTGGAGCGCCTCCTGTATATTGACCACCGTTTTCCCTATTATACAACGATCTTAAGACACGCCACCCGATAGTGGGGAGGGCTATGAAGTTCAGGGAAAATGAGGGGTTAAAAGCGTAGCAAAGACATTAGCCTAACCTAACAACCTTACCTAACCTATCCTAGTATTATGGGTGGGGGCTGCCGCCCCCACACCCCCGCTGATTGGGTAACAGTGCAAAAAACGCAGTATTATGGGACATACCCTACTCCGCCACCGAGTGGCAGTGGGAGGGCCGAGAGGTTCACAACAATAACATGGATGCAGTGTTGCCATATTCTAAATGCAGAATTATCGTATTGTGACCACAAAATTTTGGAATTTGCACCAAAATTATCGTTGGCTACACACTAATATATATATATATATATATATATAGGCCTAGGGCTACCGTATATATATGGTAAATATAGGATACAGGAGACGCAACAATATAGGTAGCAAATTTCTAATGGTAGTTTTGGGTTCCTATCATCATATGCTTCATTTCTATTTAGCCTAGCCTACTTTTTATCCCCGGGGAAAAAAAAAAAAATCTTGGGGTTTTTCTTTTTTTCTTGGATTTTTGTTTTAACCTAACCTAACCTAACCTAAATGTATTTGGGAGCTATTAGGCTAGGTTAGGTTAGGTTTTTTGGTTAGGTTAATGACCATAAACAAAAATCCCAAGAAAAAAAATGAAAAATCCCAAGATTTCGGGGTTTTTTTCCCCGGGGATAAAAAGTATATAGAAATGAAGCATATGATGATAGGAACCCAAAACTACCATTACAAATGTGCTACCTATATTGTTGCGTCTCCTGTATATTAACCATATATAGCCTATATATACAGGTATATAGGGAATGTTTGTTCTAAATGGTGTGTGTACGAATCGGTGCCGTCTATAGGAAGGCATTGACAACCATGTTACGAAAAAAATCCATTTTAGTATACCATACAGTATATTTTTATTAGGTTTTGCCGAGGGTTGAAACTAATTTTAATATGATGCTTAGAGCATATAGATTCCATATCTGTCTTCAAATATGTCAAAATAATTGGTGGCAAATAAATGGATTTATACTTCGGCTTCTGCTCTACCTTATAAATTGGCCCACATTAATTGATATGACGGTAAATTTCTATAATTGCACTTAGCCTATACAAGCTAGCCTAAACAAATTATAAATCTACAGTTATACTACCCCTATTTTGTCGTTATTCTGTTGGTACTAGGCCTAATTAGGGTCAAATTGGATTTTAGGTCACGTACGTGTTTTTTGTATTAGGCCTAGGTCTATAGCCTAGACCCTACTGACCAAGCTGTCCTCCATCGGCATCTCAGCGCAGGGAACATACCACCCATCGACAACATATTCCAAGGAGAAGGACTACGGGAGTGCAACTTCACTGTCCAGGACGTGAAGACAATGATTGGAACTCTTAAAGCAGAATCCGCACCTGGACCAGATGGAGTTCACCCTACGGTACTGAAGGAGTGTGTGGATTCTGTAGCGTACCCGTTATGGAGGATCTACCGGACATCACTCGATACAGGGGAGTTGCCTGAAGACTGCACCAAAGCTAATGTCTGTCCCATTTTCAAGAAAGGAGACAGGACCACTCCTTTGAACTATCGACCCGTTAGCCTTACATCAGTCCCCTGGAAGATCATGGAGAAGCTGCTGAGAAAATACATAGTTGACCACCTGGAAAGCAACCATCTACTCAAGAGCTGGCAGCATGGGTTTTGAGCTGGGAAGTCTTGCCTGACCCAACTATTAGAGTACCTAGAGGACTTAGAGAATGCTGTGGATAATGGGGATAGTGTGGACGTGGTATACCTTGACTGTAGAAAGGCATTTGACACTGTTCCTCACCGTCGACTGCTAGCAAAATTGGAAGCTCTTGGAGTGGTGGGAAAAATCTCTCAGTGGATACAAAGCTTCTTGAACAACAGAAAGCATCAGGGGCAATCACTCAGAATGGCTACAGGTATGGAGTGGGGTCCCACAGGGCAGCGTCTTAGGTCCAGTTCTCTTTCTTGCATTTATCAATGACCTGCTTGAGGACACTCGGTCAAGTGGCAAGCTCTTTGCAGATGATGCAAAAATCTACAGGAGGATAAAGAGCGCCGATGACGGAATGGTTCTGCAACAGGATTTGAACATACTAAACCAATGGAGCCAGAAATTGCTACTGCAATTTAATAAAGAAAAGTGCAAGGTCATGCACATCGGAAGGAGTAACCCAGGCTATGAATACCAACTGGGACCGACAGCTTTGGAGGAAACTGAAGAGGAAAAGGATCTTGGGGTAATCATCGCCAAAAATTTAAACCCCTCAAGGCAAGTCGCGAAAGTTGCAGCGAGTGCCAATTCAATCTTGGGACTTATTAAGAAAACCATGACCTGCCTAGACTCTGAAATTATACTGACTTTATACAAGTCCTTGGTCAGACCTCGTCTTGAGTACTGTATTAAGGCGTGGTCTTCATACACCAAGGGAGACATCAAGAAATTAGAAAAGGTACAGCGAAGAGCCACAAGAATAGTTCCAGAGCTGGCGGGGTTAACATACGAACAGAGACTAGCCCAGCTGGGTCTCACTACTCTGGAGGAACGAAGGATAAGGGGAGACATGATAGAAACTTTCAAGATCCTAAAAGGTTTTGACAAGATCGGTGAGGAAGACTATCTGCAGCTAGCTCCCAGAGAACAACATATGGAGACCAGAGGACACAGCATGAAGTTGTTGAAGCCCCGTCACAGAACCACCAAACGGAATAAGTTTTTTAAATCGAGAATCGTGAATAAATGGAACAGTCTCACTGAAAAGGTAGTTAGCAGCACAAGTATAAATATGTTTAAAAATAGATATGACCAGTTTGAGACTGAAAGGAAAATGAGAAGAGGCACCCCTTATGAGCTTTGACTCTTGCCTCTTTACTATCACTAAGGTAAGGTAATTTGTTTTTGTGGATTAAGAGTTTCCTTACCAGCCGAACGATGAGTGTGTCCATCAGTGGCATCCATAGCAGAGCCCTACCTGTTACAAGTGGTGTTCCACAGGGTTCAGTCCTTGGACCACTGTTGTTTCTCCTATTTGTTAATTACCTTGGAGCCCGCCTCACCTGTTACTACAAGTTGTTTGCTGACGACCTCAAACTCTACATCCAGCATCCAAGCAAGTCACCACAATCAAGCTCTCAAGACCTCCAACAAAATATCAATATTCTAGCATCTACCGCCTCCTCTTGGGGTCTAAAGGTCACACCCAACAAGTGTGTCCATCTCCGATTTAAGCGTGGACTCGCGCTACAAAACAATGCTATCTATCATCTAGATGGAAATGTTTTAAGTAAGTACAGTATCTTCACACAAAGACCTAGGGGTTACCATAGACACTAAATTAAGATTCCCTTCACACATTTGAGAAACTGTGGCTAAAGCTGGAGGAGTAGGCTAGCTACAAACCTACTAAAATCTACCATATGCCGGTCACCTTCCTTTATGATCTTCCTCCTCATCTCCGACATCAGACCCTTGCTTGACTTTGCTTCTCCTGTTTGGAATACTGGATTTCAAGGCGATCTTATTCTTCTAGAGTCTGTTCAACGTCGATGGTCGAAACAAGTAACCAACCACTCGAGTCTCACTTATCATGATCGTCTCTCTACCTTAAACCTGTTTTCAATTAAAGGCAGATTGTTGAGGACCGACCTTATTCAGTGTTACAAAATATTCCATAATCTCTCGCCCATTAAACCCCATGACCTGTTCACTATGTCACCCCACCAAGGAGTAAGAGGTTATAAATACAAGATCTTTGTTCCCCACATAGAAACCGAAGCAAGAAAAGGGTTTTTCTCCTGTCGTATAATCCATCAGTGGAACTCCCTACCAGCTGAAATAGTTAATTCCCTCTCCCTTGCTCAATTCAAATCTAAATTGACCCAACACCTCCACTACTCACTCTTCAACCCATAAAATCCCCCTTCCCATTTTTTAGCAACATCTCAACCCCTGATAAACTACCCCATCATATTATTGGTCCGACACACACTACCAGTCACCCCATTGTCAAGCATCCCCAGTACATTCAAATGTTGCTTCTGACTGGCGTGTCATGCTATCTCCTGGGCTGCCTAATCCTTGGCCTGTCATGCGCTACCAATTGGCGGCCCTACCAGGTGAGTTAATCCCTTTTCTCATCAGTTCCTTCATTGATTAGTGTGTTTTAAGGTGTTTTTCCTTCTGCAAATTCATATTAACCCATTGTTTTGCAATATTAAAACATGCCCCCTAAAACCATATTTTGTCATTACCCTAACCTAACAACCTAACATAACCTGGGGGCTGCCGCCCCCAGACCCCCGCAGGGTTAGCATTGATATAGAATATGACAAAATACTAAAAATACGGTAAAAAAGTTAAAAATATTAGTTCTCAGCTGATCCAAGATGGCCGCCATTTTTCCTTCCACCCTTATTCATCATCATCATCTCCGACGCCTTGCTTCCCCCTGGGAAACCCCCACTAGAGGATGGCCATGACAGAAACATCTCCAAGCTACTTTGTGAAGACATGCCTCCTTTGCCCGTGCCACAATGCCCCTTCCACTACGTGGAAGTTTTTCTTCAATATATTTTTCCACTTTCTTTTCCCATACCATAGGTGGTCTTCCACTACTAGCAGTTCCACTCACCTGACTCCCATATATCTTTCTTGGCATTCTGTCTTCATCCATTCTCTGAACATGACCATACCACCTCAAAGTACTTCTCTTTATCCACTCAACCACACCACAATCAATGCCCAAAGCCTGCTCTTCCATTCCAAAGGACTCGTACACTTCCCTATTACTTGGCCCATCTAGCCTATTCATGCCAGCTGCCATTCTGAAAAAGCTCATCTCCACAGTTCTTAGTTTGAAGAGGTCCTCGTCACTTGCCGTCCATGTCTCGCTTCCATACGAGAGTGTTGGGAGCAGCACACTGTTTCTCAGTGACTTTTTGACTTCCTGGCTAACCATTCTTCCTTTGAAATACTATCAAGTTCTCCAATCACTTTTCTCCCTTGCATTTTTCTCTCTTTTATCTCACTCTCCATTTTACCATATTTGCATAGTACAGCTCCCAAATACTTGAAAACTTTCAACCTCTTCTAGTACTTCATTTTTCAATTTTATTTTACAACTTTTCTTGTGGTCTTTCTTGATTCTATATTTTTCCTTAAAATCTATAGTTTCATGCATTCTTCTCTCAAACACCATTACCTTACATTTCCCTACATTGACTTTTAACTTTCTCTTTTCACATACCCTGTCAAAGTCAGTGACCACTCTCTGAAGTTCTTCAGCATTTTTCCGCCAACAGGACTGCATCGTCCGCATATAGGCATGTTAAAATCTTCCATGTTCTTCCCTCTGATTCCAGTCTAGCTCCCACACCCATTGAACAGCCCTACATTCCCTAATCACTCCATCCATGTATATATTGAACAACCAAGCTGACATGACACATCCCTGTCTTACACCTACATTGACCTCAAAACTTTCACTTAACTTATCCCCTACCTTCACATTTGCCATTGCATTCCTTTAAAAAGATTTTACTGCCATTAGCAACTTTCCTCCCACACCATATACTGTTAACACATCCCACAGGCCCTCCCAGTCTACTTTGTCGTAGGCTTTTTTCCAAATCCATGAATGCTGCATAGAGTTTTCTGTTTTTGGCCAGATACTTCTCTACCAACAATCGCATTGAGGCTATCTGGTCAACGCAACCCCTTCCCTTTCTGAAACCTCCCTGTTCCTCGCCTATTTTGTCATCCGTTATCTTCTGTAGCCTCTGTGTTACTACTCTTGCGTGTACCTTTCCAGGTATGCTAAGCAAGCTAATTCCCCTATAATTCTTACACTCTTCTTTACTACCCTTCCCTTTGTACAAGGGTACTATCACTGCTTTCCTCCAGTCCTCTGGTACACTTTCCTTTTCCCATGCTAATTTACATAACCTATGCATTATGTCAACAGCTTCTTCTCCTCCATATCTCAGCATTTCACCTGGGATGTTATCTACTCCAGCAGCTTTGCCCATTTTAAGTCTATTGATTGCTTCTTTTACTTCTTCTCTGCTTATCTGGCTTTCAACTACCCTGTTTATTCTACCTCTCTCCATTCCTATGGATGAGATCTTTGCCTTCCCCCTACTCTTTACAGCTAAGCTACTAAAATGATCTTTCCATACTTTCACCACACCATCACCCTCTACCACTTCCCCATTCATGTCCCTCATCCTACCACCTGAGACACTCTCAGTCTTCTTCCCTCTGGCTTCTTTCACAGCTCTGTAGTATGCTTTCATGTCATTCAGAAACTGTTCACTAATCTTTCTCCCATATGCCTCATCTGTCTTCCTTTTAGCGTCTTGTATCGCCCTCTTCACTCTTTGTTTAAAATTTTTATATTCTTCTTTCCTCGCATCTCTAGTTTCTCTAGGTATATTCTTTTGCAGCATACTCTTTCTGAACTCTTTCTTCTTTTCACTATTTCTTCTATCTCTTTACTAAACCATGCGTTACCTTTCTTCTTCCACATTTTAAAGGTTTTCTTCCCACATACTTTCTCAGCTGCTTTAATCATGGAGTCTCTTGTACCTTTCCATACTTCGTCTACAGTATTTCCCAGATCTATCATAACATCCATGTCCTTTATAGTCTCTTTCAGGATGTCCTTGTATTTTGTTGCATTACATTCTTCATTTAATTTTCACATTTATTCTCTCTACTGTCAGTTTTCTCTCTTTCCTCTCATATTTCCACTCTTTCCTTATCCTCACTTTTGTCAGCACTGTATAGTGGTCTGATCCCGTCAGCATACCTCTTACAGCTTTTGAATCTAAAATTCTTCCTTTTAGTCCGGAGTCCATCATGGGCGTAGTCAATTAGAGATTTCTGTTCCTGCTCACCTTCACCTCTGTGCCATGTATATCTATGAATGTGACGATGTTCAAAAAATGTGTTGGCCAGAAACATCTCTCTCTCCGCACATACTTCTAAAAGGAAGTCACCATTCATATTCCTACCCTCCACACCCCATTTACCCACTATACCTTCTATCTCCTCGTTTCCAACTCTACCATTCATGTCACCTACTAATATTACTTGTGTACACTGTGGTGATGGGCTGGTCTATCAGAGTGAGAACTGAGCGATCTCTGCCATACCCATAGCTTACTCTGACTGTTCCTTTTACTTATATATTTTCTAGATCTCAAGTGATGGCGTCTCTTGCGTGGATTGACCTCCTAATCTACCAAGATTGGAAGCCAAAGCGTCACATCTTTCCTTTGCCCCTCAACTTTCTCTTCATAATTGCTGAGGGGCACAGGGCCCTGGGTGGGGCTTTGGTTTCCCGGGCGTTTCCGCACCCTCCTCAGCTCCCCGCCATGGAGTGGCTTCGGTCACCCAGGCTTTATTGTGGTTGGCAGGGAGGGTTCTGTGGGGGCGCTCGGTTATGGCCTTGGCCTTGCTCGGGGCCTTGGGGCTGTTCGGCCAGACAGCCTGAGGAACAGCAACAACAACAACAACTTGTGTACACTCTTGCCTTTCTCTTATACATTTATTGACTTTATTCCAAAATTTTCTATTTTCTTCCGCACCTTTCCCAGTTTCTTGGTTGACTGGTGCATAGACACACATAAAAGTATACCTATCTATCCCAATCTTGCACTCACACCATACAATTCTTGAGTCCACGCATCCATAGTTTTTCACACACTTGCTCAACCTTTCTGACAAAATTACTGCTACCCCTTCCTTTTTCTTACGTTTATAACCTGCACCAATCCAGACCAGACAACCCATCCTTCCCCACCCCACAAATCATGCTCACTCTCACCATCCCACACTCCAGAACCCAACAGGTGCGTCTCACCTACCCCACACACATCCACACATCCATCTTTAAGCTCTCGCATCAGACACTCTCTCTTGCTAAAATAATTTATGCCTTTGCCCTTGGAGGCACAGACTCGGAGCACGCTTTCCTTCACCCGAAGGACGTTTTCCACCACTTTTCTGCTTTGTTCCTCCACCCCCGAGGGGGTCCTGGCCGGCAGCATACCGAGCACAGTTGTTTCCCAGGAGGACTTGGGGCCTGGACATAATGCCTCCAAACAGGGCGCCGGATTGTCAAAAATATACTAAAAGAAAAACTAAAAACTGATACCAACATCAGTAAAAAAACATACAACACAGTAAAAATGAAAATATTAAGAAGATAGGGAGAACAAAAATATACAGGGGACAACAGAAATATAGTTACAAGGGGGATAATTTTTATAGTGGAAATTAAAAGAGGATTTAAAATTAAAAAACAAAGTGTGCTGCTGAAGAAAATAGCACACCCGCCCTCCCCTTTAGTTCCACCGTCAAGCAAAAATAAAAATGTTAGAAATTTAAAAGGGAGGATTAAAATAAGGACGGTGTAATAACGAGGCTACCTCGAGAAGGCGGGGTAGGACTTACTTACCGTAACTAGTCACGGTAAGCTACAGAGGTGCGTTTTAGCAAGACTTTAACCAATACCGTACTTATACGCAGATGACAGGACCTCTAAACCTCATTGGTTACGATACTGCCACTGCGCAAAGCACCCTTATTTAACCCACAAAGTCTAAGGAAAAATAATTTAATATGCAGCGGTAAAGACATATATTGCGGTGACTAACACTCTATGACAAAGCTATAGTATACATTTAAAACATTAGCCTAGGCATATATCCCATACGTGACCTAAAATCCAGTTTGTCCCTAATTGGTTAATATTATTAGTACTGTAGTAGGCTAGACTTAGTATGGTTTGATGATGCGCGGAAATGTATATTTGACTTGAAATAGATAGGCCTAGGCCTACATTGAAGTATCAAAAACCTTTGCGAACCCATTAAAAGGGAACGTGAGCTGGGTTTAGACCGTCGCGCACCCTTAACCCTTGTTTGGCGGGACCCGACTTAAGTCGGTCTAGAGAAGAAAGGACTAGCCTATGTGGCGGGGACCGACTTTAGGCGGTGTGCAATTTTGAGCAATAATTGGCTCTGAGAGAGAGACGAACGGTGGGAGGAGCGTAGGTCGGCTCTGACCGTTCGGCACGGCTCCCGCGCCAGCACTGGGCCCGCCCGCCCGCCTCTACCCACATACTATGCCTCGCTACACAGGGAAGTAGGATATCGGACGTAATTACCGTCATGTAGGAATATTTCCTTCGTCTTGCACGATCGTTGCAAGAGAACGCGTGGTCGTAGAAGGATGGTTCTGGTGTCATTGGAAAGCTCAATTATCGCCCTTTCAGGGATACATAATTGTATTACGCTCTGGCTCTTTTATGCATGAAAAAGAGCACGGAATCAAGGTCGTTTAGGGTAAAACCACCCGCTTGGCGGGTAGTAGAAGTTACTGACGGGCCCGCTCGTAAGGCGTTAAACAGGGAACGTGAGCTGGGTTAAGACCGTCGCAGAGACAGGTTAGTTTTCGGTTAGGTTAGGCTAATGTTAAAAATACTAAAATGCGACGGTCCTCGGTATTAAACAACATTGTATATCAAATAAAAAATAAAAAAACAAAAAATTAGCCCTACCTGAAAAACTCGTATCTGGTTGGTGATAAATTTGTATCAAAATAAGTTTTTTTCAGTTTCCACGTCTGCTGAACCATCCAAAAACACGCTAAAAGGCGTGTTTTGAAGGGGGGAGGGGTAGTATAACTGTAGATTTACCGCGGAAATGGATTATAAGGGCATTCCGCCCCTTCTGACAAAAGTCTGTCAATCTAGATGTGACACAGATTTTACAATGTTTCAGAGACATTAGCCTAACCTAACAACTTTACCTAACCTATCCTAATGTTATGGGTGGGGGCTGCCACCCCCACACCCCAGCTGGTTGGGTAAAACGGTAGAAATCCAGTTGGGGTGGAGTGAGTAACCGTAGATTTTCGTAAGGGGGTCAGAGGTGGCGGAATGCGGTATAATCCTGTGCTAAGCGGGTAGACCTGTATTTAGGCCTATGTCTCGATAATTTGGTAATGTTACAATATATTTTTACATTTTGCATTCATAAATAGTCCACTAATATACTAGGTTAGGTTTTGGTTAGGTTAAGTTAAAGATTTTGTTCAATGTTTCTTAGTAAATAGGCATCTGAAAACAGTTCTACCCGCTACACAGGATCTTACCTACCAAACAAATAGTATGGGAGTGAATTTTGTTTATAGAAAGTACACGGATTAGCCCTCCTACTTCCAAAGATAGCGTAATTTTTTAAAGTTATTTCATCCATTTTCGGCCCAGCGAAGGGAAAGAAATGCTTAATCACCTTTTGTATCCTCCCCGTTAAGCCTCTTCCTTTCTTTGAATTGTAGAGTGCTAGAGCAACATTTGAATATAGTAATTGAAGACGGAGTATTATCATAGAATTACTTTGCAGATTCTCCCAATATGGTCTGCATTGGCCAGAGGAACCGAGACCGCTCCCCAGTGCCCACCGACGCCTGATAACTTACAGTTTCTTACAGTAGATCCTCTGGAAAAAGGCAAACTAGGCCTGTGTATCCAGCTCAGTACCAGTACTTGCACTGCTGTGGTCGTTCACGGTGTTGGCGGCGGCGGTAGCAGACGCAAATTTTTTACTATTCTGTATTTTTGCTTTATAATCAAACTTCAAATCTTGTCTTCCCCATGCTTTATCAAGATTACTTTCAAACTCTCTTCTTGATTCGGAATCGACTACATACTGGGGCAGTGCTTTCCACTCATTTACCATTCTATCACAAAATGAGTTCTTTGCCTTCTCAAGCCTATTTCTTTCTTTGTCAATTTTCTTAGAGTGTCCTCTCATTCTTGTTCCCTCCCACATCAAGAAGATACCTTCACACACATCCTCATCATACTTTCCTGACACTATCTTAAAAGTCTCTATCATATCCCCTCTCTTTCTCCTATATGCCAGTGTCGGAAGCCCCAGTGTCCTCAACCTCTGCTCATAGCCTGCGTTCTTCAACGTTGGTACTAGCTTGCTAGCTCTCCTCCACACTTTCTCCACTGCTTCTATATCCTTTACCATACAGTATATGGAGCCCACACCTGGTTCGCATATTCCAGGTGCGGCCTAACCAGCGCTGTATAGAGATTCCTGAATATTTCTTCGTCAAATGACACAAATGTCCTCCTTATCAGCCCTACAATTCTATTGGCTTTGTTTATCTTTTCCGCTAAATGTTCTGAGAAATTTAACTTATTGTCTATCACTACTCCTATATCCTTTTCTGCATTCACTTCCTCCATCGCTTCATACATACTGTATCCTACCTTGTCTATCTTGCTTGTCCCAATCCGCATGTACAGTACTTGCATTTTTTTGGATGAAAAGGCATTAACCAATGCTCAGACCATCCCTTCATGCCCTCCACATCTTGAAGCAAACCCACATCTTCCTTACTCCTCACTCTTCTATACAGCTTAGTGTCATCCGCATACAGGGATACCTCACTTCCATTAGTTATAACTTCAGGTAAGTCGTTGATAAATATAACGAACAGTAGTGGTCCCAACACAGATCCCTGAGGTACCCCACTTGTAATTTCCCTCCTCCCCGAGCCTATTCCGATTCACCAGTACCCTCTGTCTCCGATGTTTCAGGAAGGCTTCTATCCATTTCACACATTTCTCCCCTATATTATAGCTTCTAACTTTCTCTACTAACCTTTTATGTGGGACCTTATCGAAGGCCTTCATAAAATCGCAATATACCACGTCTATTACATCATCATCCTCTAGAATTTGCATCCAATCATCTACCACCTTAATAAACTGTAGTACCGTCGACCTCCCCGGCAAGAATCCGAACTGTCTCCCACTGAAAAGTTGGTTTGATTTCATATGCTCCATTATTCCTTCTCTAATTACCGTTTCCATTAGTTTACACACAACACTTGTCAAACTGACTGGTCTATAATTTCCTGGGTCATTTCGCAGTATTTTCTCTTTCCCTTCTTGAATATAGCTGTTATGTTCGCCTCTCTCCAGTCCATCGGGATTTGTCCTGTATTAAACGATACCTCAAATAACATTTTCAATGGCTCTACTAACATCTCACCTCCTTCCTTTATGATTCTTGGGTGTATCCCATCCGGTCCCGGGGACTTACTTCTGTTCATTTTTTCTATAGTCCTTCTTATTCTAGCATGGGAAAACTCTATTAGTTCTAGTGCCTGTGCCTGTTTGATGGGAATAGTAGGCACTGCATCATCCGACTCCACTGTTAGTACCTCCCCCCCAAAGTATTTCCCCAGCACCTCTGCTTTCTCCTTATCAGTCTCCGCTCTACTCCCATCATCCAACCCCCCTACCAGCTCTGGGATCCCTACTCTTCTTGTTAACTTTTCCTGAATGTACTTCCAGAATATTTTTGGATTATCCTTCACGTTTCTTGCAATCTCTCTCTCCCTTTCCTTGTCTCCCACCTTATTTTATTGTTTATTTGTCTACATTCCAAATCCACTACTTTAGCTTCTATACTAGACCCCCTGTTCTTTTTTAACACTTTTAATGTATCCCACAATTGTTTCTTTCTTCTTTTCAAAGTCCACAGCTTTCTTTTCATTGGTAATTCTGGGTTCATTCTTTTCCTCAATTTTGTTTTTATCCTTATATTCCCTTACTGGTACACATTTGGATATAGCATCCTCCAGTTTGACTCTAATCTTCCTCCACATTCCTTCAGCATCTTCACCGTTCAAGTATTCCCCCCAGTCAATGTCCAAACACCTTCTCAGCAGCTCATAATCTGCTCTGTCATATATGTATATTTTTGTATTGCTTCTATTATCCCTCTCTGTTTTAATATTGCAACTAAAACTTATACAGGCATGGTCACTACGACCTATAGGGCTATCCACATTGACATGTTCCACTATATCCTCCTCATTGCTAAAAATTAAATCAAGTACACTCCCCTGCTTCCCATCTCTATATCTTGTCATCTCTGTAATATGTTGCATTAAAAAACAATCTCTCACTTTCTCTATAAACTTGTTTTCCAGGCTACACTGTCCTGCTGGATTAGTACAATTTGCCCAGTTGATCCTTGGGAAATTGAAATCTCCTATCAAAATCTTATATTTGTTTTCTCTAATTTCCTCCATTGCTCCCAGCAACAAGTGGGGCCAGAAGAAGTTCTTTGACCAGCAGCGGGAGAGAAGCCAAAGATCCCCCGCCGACCCCGGGCTGGGAGAGAGACTGCTACAGGAGTGGAGGTGGCTACAGTGAAGACAAAGGTACAGTAAATAACTACAGTAAAAGTCCTGTAATCCGAACACGGATAGTCCGAAAATCCCAATGGTCCGAAATAATAAAGACGGCTGACGGAGCCATTTTCCGTCTACCAGTGCTCTGATCGGTGGTCACATTCGCTAATTCCACTTGATTTTCGGACCTCATAGCCTAGTACAGTACTCGTAACGGTAAGATCCTATGTTGTTGTTGTTGTTGTTCCCTAAGCTGCCTGGCGAACCAGCACCCGCTGTAGCGGGAGTAACGTATTTTATTTTCCCATTTACCTAAGGATCTTGATTTATATCCTAATATCTCTTAGTTATTTTCTTAACTTACCTCAACAATACTAATCCCGATAGGTGGGGAGGGTATGAAATATATCAGGGAAAGAGAGGGGTTGAAACACGGCGATTAACTAGATTCGCCATGTTGATTAACAAAGCCAAGAACTCAGAACTCGCCCCCACAACATCCTGGAGGGTGGTCAGAACCTTAGGCTCTGAACACCTCCCGATCATTATCACCACCAAAACCAGACTCACCCCAGCTAGCCACAAACACACATACACCAATTATAAAAGAGCTAACTGGGAAGCATTCACAAATGAGACAGAACAACACTTCACAACTCTAAACAGTCCCCAATCACTAACATCAACAATGCTGTACACATACTCAATAAAACTATCCAAAACGCTGACAAGAAACACATTCCAAGAGGTAACAGAAAAAGACACAACCCCAACTTCACACCAGAAATTCAAAACCTCATCAGACAACGCGACATACTGAAACACTCCCCAGCACCCCACACACAAGACATCACACAACAAATTCAAGCACTCAACACCCAAACTAACAACAAAATACAAGAACAACAAAAACTAAATTGGAATAACTTCCTACAAACACTTGATCACAAAACAAACCCCAAAAAACTATTCAAACACTAAACAGCATCACACTTTCCAACAGGAACACAACACAATCACATGCTGCAATCACAACAGCAGACTCTACTCCTTCATGTAAACAACAAGCAAACACTCTCATCAATCACTTCTCACATGTCAGCCACCTAAAACCTCACAAAGACGACCGACGTGTCATCCGACGTAAGAGACAATTCCCCACAGACCCTGACTATACACCCTTCACCAATCACCAGACAAAGCATATCATCAACAATCTCAAGCACTCACCCGCCTGTGGCCTAGACAACATAAGCAAACATACACCCAGACACCTGGGACCACAAGGCATACAAGCACTCACTAAAATATCAAACTACAGCTATTCACAAACAAACACAATACCAGACATTTGGAAGCATGGTATCATCATCACATTCCCCAAACCCAACAAAGACCACGCTACCCTCATCGCACCGCCCCATCACAACTCCTTTGCTCCCCCTCCAAAGTCATGGAACGCCTTAGTATTACAACTAATTTACACCTGACCTACCCCTAGCTCCAACACAACATGGCTTTAGGCCACTGCACTCCACAAACACTCTTCTCACAGACCTTACACAAAGAGCTTTCGACGGCATCAATTCAGCTAGACCACCACACAGATCACTATTAGCCACACTCGACATTAGTAAAGCCTTCGATGCCATCCCCCGCCACAACCTAACAAACAAAATCTACAACACAACATGCACAACAACACAAAACGGTGGCTGGCCAACTTCCTAGCAGGCAGATGTGCACCGTATCTTTTGCCGGTCAGTCATCTAAAATCAGAAACTTTCCAAACGGAGTCCCACAAGGATCCGTCCTATCGCCCGCACTCTTCAATCTGTACATGCACGATATAACTACACCCAATACGCCCCAAATAAACTTAGCCTCCTATTGCAGATGACATAACACTCACATGCACACACCATGACCCAAAAAGAGCAAACAGATCTCCTTCAACCCTATCTCAACACACTACATGGCTGGTGCACTACAAACAGACTTAATCTAGCCCCAGCCAAATCCACCGCAACCCTGCTCACAAGTTGGACAGGAGAACACGAATACATCCCTCAACTCACCATAAACAACACACCCCTAACACATACACACACACCCAAAATCCTAGGAGTAACATATGATACTCATATGACATTCAAACAGCACACCACAAACACAAAAAGAAACTGACACCCAGACTTAACGCCCTCAGGTCACTTGCTCACACAAAATTTGGACACAACAAAGAAACTACCACCACAGTATATAAACAATACATAAGATCAGTGATGGAATACGCAAGCCCAGCCTGGGCTTCTAACCTAGCTGAAACACATCATAAGACCTTACAGACTATTCAAAACAAAGCCCTGAAGATCATTAAAGGCTGCACAGCTACTGCACCCACAGATCACCTACATCAAGAAACCAAAATCCTCAAAGTCAAAGACCATCTGGACATGAGAGGCACTCAATTCCTGGCAGCAGCCTCCACGAACCAAGACCACCCACTAAACTACATGTCAACACACCCACAGACACCAAGAAATATCAAAACAACACCCAGCACACGGTATCACACACAATTATTGTCCTCTCTCCCTCCCTGCCCACCCCGAACCAACTTCCAGAAGCACATCCATACTCATATCTCTCACCGATCCATCCACTCACTCACAGACAACACGCAGCTGCATGCACGACCTCCCGAAATCCATCCTTCCGAATCCTCCCTTCCTCGCGAGGACAGAGTCCACCTGGCCAGGCTGAGATGCGGACACCATCCAGCTCTCCTGAGCTATCAGAAGAGACTGGATGACTCCGTTGTCGACACCTGCCCGGGATGTAACACAGCACCCCATACCATTAAACACATCATAGAAGACTGCATTTCACACAACCACTTACGCCAACAACACAATCTACACTCAATGAGAGCTCTGTGGGAAAGCCCGATCGGGGCCATGGCCTTTCTCAGGGACTCGGGGCTGTTCGGCCAGGCAGGTTTGGGAACAACAACAACAAAAACAACAACAACAACAACAACAAAGCCAAGACGTTGTGTATCCTTACCTGTGATTGGTTGTTGACTATCGTGACGTCATCAGCCAAGGCGGGCCTCAGCGATGACTTCATTCCAGCCCTCGGCCAACATGGTGTCATTACACCCGCTTAATTTGACATCAGCTGTGAATATGTTTCACACAACGTGTATTATAATGTC